>VSMD01123972.1:0-30080 GCA_008750895.1 Mirza zaza
TTTTTCTTTTTTGAGACAGAGTCTCACTTTATTGCCCAGGCTAGAGTGAGTGCCGTGGCGTCAGCCTAGCTCACAGCAACCTCAAACTCCTGGGCTCAAGCAATCCTGCTGCCTCAGCCTCCCAAGTAGCTGGGACTACAGGCATGTGCCACCATGCCCGGCTAATTTTTTCTATATATATTAGTTGGCCAATTAATTTCTTTCCGTTTTTATAGTAGAGATGGGGTCTCGCTCTTGCTCAGGCTGGTCTCGAACTCCTGAGCTCAAACGATCCGCCCACCTCGGCCTCCCAGAGAGCTAGGATTACAGGCTTGAGCCACCGCGCCGGGCCAGAATGCTAAATGTTTACAAGAAAAAACTTGGGGCTGAACTGAGGTGCTCCTCTCACTAATGCCGAGGATGCTATCATCTTGTTTCTCCTTGTTTGGGGCTCACATCTGAAACTTAACACTGAAATCATTGACTAAGGTATAGTTGGTTTTGGGAACAACAGTGGGTGGGGCAGGGGGCATTTCAATTTCTGCTTCAACTTTTAGTGTTCTGTGCTCTTTTCAACATACTAGTATCTAGGGTGTACTTTCCTGAAAGCTGTTTCAAAGGCAGCAGAAATTAGCACTAACACTGGAAATACCAAACACACATTAACCTCAAGATTATAAAGAAAAAAAAGAAATTAGCATAACTGCAGTGTTTACTTGACTATTTGTTTCACCCCTTAAACCTTATTTTTTCATTTGTGTTGAGAGGCCCTAAGGTGATCCTGATGATCCCAACCTCCTACATCTTTATGTAATCCCTTCCCCTCAAGTGTAGGCAGGACCTTTTACTTACTTCTAACATTTAGAACATGGCAAAGACAATAGAAAATCACTCCCATGATTATGTTACCATATATGTGTGCGTGCTAGCAGACATGCTGGCTCTGAAAGAGTAAACTGTCGTGAAGTAAATTGTTGGAGCAGTGAGAAGCCCACATTGCAAGGAACTTTGGGCAACTTCTAGGCTGAGGATGGCTCCAGGAAGAAACTGTATCATTGAGTCCTGGAGCCCCAGAAAATGAATTCTGCTGACAGTCTGAGCTAGCTTGGAAGTAGATTCTTCCTAATTGGGGCCTCCTCCAGATGAGAATGCAGTCCAGCCAACACTTTGAGATCTAAGAGTAGAGGATCTAGTTAAGTCATGCCTAGACTCCTTATCCTCAGAAACTGTGAGATAATAAATGCATATTGTTTTAAGCCATTAAGTTTGTGGAAATATGTTACACAGCATCAAAATGTAATGCAATGTATAAAATGCAACCTGCTTTCAGTGTTAAAACTTCAAGATGATGAAACATTTAGTAGGCCCTCAGCAATGTTAAGTTTTTGAGTTAGGCCTTATTAGCAATGCGAATCTGACAGGTTAATCTTGCTGAGTATCAAGTTTCTTCATAGAATTTTTTAAAGATTAAATGAGATAAGGCAGATAAAGACATTTTTATGTATCAAAGACTGTGCCTGGCACTTAGTAAGTGCTTATTCAGTGATTTGTTATTAATGATCATCCTCATCATCAAGCATGAGAATGTGGGTATTGGGCTAATTGAGATGGAGGGGGATGAGAGTAAGTGTTCTGAATGTGTCTGCACTAAACAGTGGAAAGTGGAGAAGCCAGTTCCTGATTCTCTCCTTCTGTCCTGTCCCTGTCCCTGATGTTCCCTGCTCCATCTGACCTGTAGAACAACGTAGCAGAAGTCAAAGAGCTGTCTTCCAGGCTTTTGAGTGAAGATATGATGAAGCGTATCCGCAGTTTACTCCACAGCAAGGAAATGGAAGTGAGCTATTTTGCTGCAGGTATCATAGCCCACCTGACATCAGACAGACAGCCTTGGCTATCCCGTGACTTTCAGAGAAGTGCTCTTCTCCAAGAGCTGGTATGGGATCCATTCTTCTTTACAAAATCCAGAGTAATCTCTTCTCAAAAAAATCTTATTTTTTCCAGATCATAAGAGTTTTAGAAATACATGATCATTGTAGAAAATGGGAAAAACACAGAAAAAGAAATTGGAACTCACGCATACCTCACCTCCCAAAGCCAATCTCTTAAGATTTTGTTGCATTCCTTCTAATATTTTTCTTTTATAAAATTTACACTTATAGGCCAGGCATGGTGTCTCATGCCTGTAATCCCAGTACTTTGTGAGGCCAAAGTAGGAGGATTGCTAAAGCCCAGGAGTTTAAAACCAGCCTAGGCAACATAGACATATCTCTACAAAAGATAAGAAAAATTAGCCAGGCATGGTAGCATGGGCCTGTAGTCCCAGCTTCTTGGGACACTGAGCAAGAGGATCCCTTGAGCCCAGGAATCAGAGGTTACAATGAGCTATGATGATGGTACTGCACAACAGCCTGAGTGACATTGACAGTAAGACCCTATCTCTAAAAAAAGGGGGATGGGGACATATATGGAAATAGTTGCATATGGCTTGTTCCAGTCCTTTTCTGATCTTCAGCTCTGTTAAAAGCCATTTCTTGGCGGGGCACAGTGGCTCATGCCTGTAATCCTAGTACAGTGGGAGGCCGAGGTGGGCGGATTGCTTGAGGTCAGGAGTTCAAAACCAGCCTGAGCAAGAGTGAGACCCCATCTCTACTATAAATGAAAGAAAATAATTGGCCAACTAATATATATAGAAAAAATTAGCCGGGCATGGTGGCACATGCCTGTAGTCCTAGCTACACAGGAGGCTGAGGCAGTAGGATTGCTTGAGCCCAGGAGTTTGAGGTTGCTGTGAGCTAGGCTGACGCCACGGCACTCACTCTTGCCTGGGCAACAATGGGAGACTCTGTCTCAAAAAAATTTTTTTTAAATTAAAAAAAATAAAAGCCATTTCTTTTGGTATTTACTTCTGTATCTCTGAATAATGTTGCTATTCTTGAATTTGCAGTTTTAGGCATCATCTATCAATTCATTTTCTCACTGTGGAAAATGAAGATTCTTTTTCTTTTCTTTTTTTTTTTTTGAGACAGAGTCTCACTTTATTGCCCAGGCTAGAGTGAGTGCCATGGCGTCAGCCTAGCTCACAGCAACCTCAAACTCCTGGGCTCAAGCAATCCTGCTGCCTCAGCCTCCCAAGTAGCTGGGACTACAGGCATGTGCCACCATGCCCGGCCAATTTTTTCTATATATATTTTAGTTGGCCAATTAATTTCTTTCTGTTTATAGTAGAGATGGGGTCTCGCTCTTGCTCAGGCTGGTCTCGAACTCCTGAGCTCAAACGATCCGCCCACCTCGGCCTCCCAGAGAGCTAGGATTACAGGCTTGAGCCACCGCGCCCGGCCTACTTTACTTTCTCAGTGTCTTCTTTCCCAGAGCCTTCCATCTGGTCTGCTTGTTTTATATACAGTATCTACTATACCTCTGTCACCCTAGGATATTCTTTTACTATCCCAGGGATTCCCTCTGCCTCTCTCTTTTGTTGGATTCCCTGTTTCCTGGATTTTGTGCCTTCCTGTTTGTTGGTTATTACCTCATTTGTTGGATTATATCCTTCAGTAGCTTCCTAAGAAGAGACACATGACAGTAAGACCTTACCTACTTGAAAAGGCCTTTGTTTCCAGCGCAGTAGCTGGGACTAAAGGTACATGCCACCATGCCTGGTTATTTTTCTTATTTTTATGCAGAGATTTCTCTCACTATGTTGCCTAGGCTGGTCTTCAACTCCTGGGCTTAAGTGATCTTCCTGCCTCAGCCTCCTGAGTAGCTGGGACTACAGGCATGCGCCACCATGCCCAGCTAATTTTTATATACATATACACACACACACACACACACACACACACACACTTTTTTAGTTGTCCAGCTAATTTCTTTCTGTTTTTTTAGTAGAGACTGGGTCTCCTTCTTGCTCAGGCTGGTCTTGAACTCCTGAAATCAAATGGTCCTCCCACCTTGGCCTCTCAGAGTACTAGGATTACAGGCATGAGCCACCACACCCAGCAAGTTTTTTCTTTTTTTTTCTTTTTTTTTTATTTTTCAGACAGAGTCTTGCTTTGTTGCCTAGGCTAGAGTGAGTGCCATGGTGTCAGCCTAGCTCACAGCAACCTCAAACTCCTGGGCTCAAGCAATCCTGCTGCCTCAGCCTCCCGAGTAGCTGGGACTACAGGCATGCGCCACCATGCCCAGCTAATTTTTTCTATATATGTTAGTTGGCCAATTAATTTCTTTCTATTTATGGTAGAGACGGGGTCTCGTTCTTGCTCAGGCTGGTTTCGAACTCCTGACCTCCAGCCGTCTGTCCACCTCGGCCTCCCAGAGTGCTAGGATTACAGGCGTGAGCCACCGCGCCCGGCCCAGTTTTTTCTTTTTTAGTCTTTAAGAAATTTGTCTTCAGTATTCAGAAATCACTGTGATGTCCCTTGATGTGGGTTTATTTTCATGTGTTGTATTGGGTACTTATCATGCAGGAAGCTTGTTTCTCTCAGTTTGGGGAAACTTTGAATTGTTTTCATCAACTCCCTAATCCCCTTTTATTTTTTCTCTTATTCTGGGATGTTGGCCATCCCAGGCTCATTTTTTCATACCTATCTCCTTTGTCTCCCTATTCGTCCTTGTTCATCTTCTTTAACTTCTACTTCTCTTAAATTTTGCATTTCTCCTATTATGTTTCCAGGAACTCTTTTTTTTTTTTTGAGATAGAGTCTCACTTTGTTGCCCAAGCTACAGTGAGTGCCGTGGCGTCAGCCTAGCTCACAGCAACCTCAAACTCCTGGGCTCAAACAATCCTACTGCCTCAGCCTCCCGAGTAGCTGGGACTACAGGCATGCACCACCATGCCTGGCTAATTTTTTCTACATATATTAGTTGGCCGATTAATTTCTTTCTATTTATAGTAGAGACGGGGTCTCGCTCTTGCTCATGCTGGTTTTGAACTCCTGACCTTGAGCGATCCGCCCGCCTTGGCCTCCCAGACTGCTAGGATTCCAGGTGTGAGAGGGCGCCCGGCCTCAAGCCATTTTTACTATTAATATTAATGAGATTTAAGGAAAAAGTAGAGGTAAATGCATGCACAGCCCACTATCTTTAAACAAATGCTTCTTTTTATTTTTTTCCCACATGACTTGCTTCGTATATTCTACATATGTAATGATTATCTGATTGATATTTTGTCAAGTAGGTATGTCTGAATTCTTGTTTTGAAGACTTTTGTTTAAAAATATATGTATTATAGTAATTGTAAATAACATGAAATCGTTTATTATAACCTGTAAAATGATGGAATACAATAATAGAATCCTGGTTCCTCTTTGTGTCTCTCTCTCTCTTTCTTTTTTTTTTTTTGGTATAGCATGCAACTATCCAGAATTGGCCAAGTTCAAGTTGTAAGATGACAGCATTGGTGACCTACAGGTAATTTCATGATGATCATGTGCATATTTCTTAAAGCTTGTCCTCAGTATACTCAGTGATAAAGTATTAGAGTCAATTAGACTTCTGTTCAAATCCTATTTCTATGTGATACTGGGAAAATCATTTCTAGAAAATCTGTGAGGCTCAGTTTTCCTCATCTGTAAAATGAGGCTGACAGTGTATATAAGATTAAAGATGAAATGAGATGTTGACTAGTGTCTAACACAGAATGCAGTTTGTTAAATGGTAACTCCCTTCGTATACTTAGTAATAATACATATGCGTCAGTGAGATCTACTAAGTCAGTTACCATTTCTCCATCTGCTTTGTTCCGTTGTGTTTGCCTTTTATTTTAAACCATTTCCCCAAACCCCCTGGGGAAATGTTGAAAATTATGATTATATCCCTAAACATTGGCCAGAGTTCTAAAATAACATCTTTGTGCTTTCTTAGATCTTTCAAGGCATTTTTCCCGCTCCTTGGCAACTTCTCTCAACCAGAGGTTCAGCTCTGGGCACTATGGGCTATGTATCATGTCTGCAGTAAAAACCGTATGTATTCAAAACATAATAGTTTTCTAGCTCTTTTTCTATGTAAGAAACACATTCAAGATGGATTTTCAAAAAATTATTCACCTGTGTTTTCTGAATTTAGGTGTTTTTTAAAAGAAACTGGAAAGTTGTTTAGTTAAAAACTACTACAGAGTTAGTAATATATTTGGGGTGGATAGCAAGCAGTATGGACAGCGCAAGTTTGTTCCCATTCCTGTTCCTTACAGGCAAGCACTCTTAATAATTTGATAGCTATCCTTCCAATACTTTTCTATATCCATGCTGTATTTAGTGTATGCTTGCTGTCTATCTCTCTATATATATCTCTCTGTGCATGTTGTCCTACAGCTTGCTCTTTTCATTCAACAGTTTATCACTAACACTCTTTCTATGGTAATACATAGATCTGCCTCTTTATAATGGTCTATGGGATACAGGAGACCAACAGTTGGGTTATTTCCCAGCCAGATTAAATGTTTTTGCACTTGAGAATTTTTGTTTATATCCTTTGTTCAGGATTATTTTAAACACTTTGCTTTTATTATAAAAGAGATATAGGCTATGATTTTATATTAGAAAACCCAGGCCGGGCGCGGTGGCTCACGCCTGTAATCCTAGCTCTCTGGGAGGCCGAGGTGGGCGGATCCTTTGAGCTCAGGAGTTCGAGACCAGCCTGAGCAAGAGCGAGACCCCATCTCTACTATAAAAAATAGAAAGAAATTAATTGGCCAACTAATATGTAGAGAAAAAAAATTAGCTGGGCATGGTGGCGCATGCCTGTAGTCCCAGCTACTCGGGAGGCTGAGGCAGCAGGATTGCTTGAGCCCAGGAGTTTGAGGTTGCTGTGAGCTAGGCTGATGCCACGGCACTCACTGTAGCCTGGGCAATAAAGTGAGACTCTGTCTCAAAAAAAAAAAGAAAACCCAAAATAAAACTTACAGAATTAAAAGTTTAGCATAATGACTAGTTATGAAGTAAATGTATAAAAACCAATAGTTTTCTAATACCAGCAAAAACTCAGAAAATAAGGGAAAAGATATCATTTACTTTATCAACAAAAACATAAAATATCTAAAAGTGGCTTTAACAAAGTAATGAGACCTATATGCAGAAAACTATGAAATAATTTAAAACCCGAAATAATTATGAAACATACTGTATTCCAAGATGGAAAGACTTGTTAAGATACAGATGTCAATTGTATAAGACAATTCAAGTGAATGGGTAAGAGATGGGGGAATCTGAAACTTAGTCCAAAATTTATCTGGCAGAGTAAATAGGCAAGAACTAACAAAAAAAAATCATTTTTAGGAGCGTGCCCTAACAGTTCTCTTAACATTATAAAAATATGCTATGAGTAGTATTGACATATGAATAGATAGGGAGATTAGTGGATCAGAATGGCCTTGAAACTGACTCTAGTATATTCATGTACAACAGGAGTAGCCATAACAACAGTTAGAATTTAGTTGAGTACTTACTATGTGCCAGGCAGTGTTGTAAGCTGTTTATGCATAACTCATTTATTCTTTACAACTAATAGTGTCATTATCATCATCATCCATCATAGATAAGACAACTGAGGCAGAGTGGTTAAGTAACTTGCCCAAGTTTAAAATAGCTTGTAGCTGCCAGAGCCAAGGTTCTAACCTAATTATCTGACTCCAGAAGCAGCACCATTAATAATTATGACTACTAAGTATTTCTTCACCCTATGGATGTAATAATTTATTTAACCCGTCTTCTTTGGATGATGGACATTGTTTCTAGTCTTATTACAGACACTATTCAATAAATAATAACATATATAAATAGAAAAAGCAAGATGCACATATGCAGTAGTGTTGTGATTTAGGGGACAGATACTGGATCCGGACTACCTATGCTGTATTCCCAGTTTCTGCCATTTACTAACTGGAGCAAAGTACTCAGCTCCTCTGTGCCTCAGTTTTCATCTCTAAAATGGGAATAATAATACCTATTCATATGGTGGTTATGAGAATTGAGTTAATATTTGTAAAGCATTTAGAACAGTGCTTGGCTCATACTAGCATTTGTTAAATAACTGTACTCCATCTTGCAAGTATGTGAGTTAATCAGCAGAATCCTTGGAATTGCTGAGTCAAAGGGTGTTTGGTTGGTTGGTTGCTTTTGTTTTTTAATAAGTAGAGAATTTATTTGGGCCAAATTTGAGGACTGTAACCCAGGAAACATAGATTCAAGTTGCTTTGAATATATGTTCCTGCAAAGGGTTTTTCAAAACATTTGTAATTTTGATAGGTATTGCTAAATTGCCCTCCAAAAAGTCGATTACCAATTTGCATTCCCATTAGCAATGTGTGAGATCTTGCCAGTTTCCCTACCTTTTGCCAAAAACAATGTTTTTTTTTTTTTTTTTGAGACAGAGTTTCGCTCTGTTGCCTGGGCTAGAGTGGCGTGGCGTCGGCCTAGCTCACACCAACTTCAAACTCCTGGGCTCAAGCAACCCTCCTGCCTCAGCCTCCCAAGTAGCTGGGACTACAGGCATGTGCCAACCATGCCCAGCTAAGTTTTTATATATATTAGTTGGCCAATTAATTTATTTCTATTTATAGTAGAGACGGGGTCTTGCTCTTGCTTAGGCTGGTTTGGAACTCCTGACCTTGAGCAATCTGCCCGCCTGGGCCTCCCAGAGTGGTGGGATTACAGGCGTGGGCCACTGCACCCGGCCCAAAAACAATGTTAATTGAACCTTTTGATCTTTATCAATCTAAAGTGAAAGCATAGTCTCAGTTGACATTTCTTTTAAATAAGGTTAACCATCTTTTCTTATATATTCTTATGTGTCATTTCCTTTTCTGTGAATTGTCTGTTGATATCCTTTTTGTACTTTTGGTCTGTATTTTCTTTTTCTTTTTGATTTGAAGGAACTCTTTATATATTAGGTCTTTGTGATATATGTATTAAATATTTTTTCTCAATTTGTCTGATATTGTCCATTATGTTTACAATTAAATCTTTTGTTATATGGCCTTTAGATTTTGGGCCATGTTTACACTTACATTGTGAGATGTGGTTTTGTTTTTTATATTACTCTTTGATGTATTTGAAACTTTTCTTGATGTATGGCCTGAGGTATGAATATAACTTGATGTTTTCTAGATTTCTACAATACTTGTCCCAATATCATCTTTTATTGACTGGTCCATATTTTTCCTACTGATAATCAGGCTACTTTCTTCTTGATTTTTCTGGTCTATTTTTGGATTATCTGTTTTATCTTGCCATGTGCTAACTCCACACTGTTTTAACAGTTGATGATGTTTTATAGTATACTTTAGTATATGGAAAGATTAGTACATTACTTACTCTCATTTATGTTGGCTATTTCTTATTTCTTCATATCAACCGTAGACTTACCTTTTCAAATTCTTCCTCCAAAGCTGTCCTTTTAGCATTTTTGTGAGCATCGTGTTAAATTTATAAATCAACTTCAATTCCCATCTCTATGACAAATAAGTATTTCCATCTAGAAAGTCCACCATTGGGTGGCTGCATCTAGTGAGGGCCTGGTGCTGCTTCATAGCATGGTGGGAGAGCGGAAGAGCAAGCAAGCATGTGTTAAAAAAAGAGCAGACCCACTCTTGGGAGAACTAGCCCAGTCCGGAGACAGCTACATTATTCTTTATCAGAGCTAAGCCTGCATGACCTAAGCACCTCCTTCTAGGACCCATCTCCCAGCACTGCCACATTGCGGAATTAATTTCCAACATGTGAACTTTTGGGGACACACAAACCATAGCACGTGGTTTTGTTCCTTTGTGCTACTTTCTGGGTATTCACCTTGGATATGCTTTTGAGTTCATTATTTCTCTCTTTGGCCATGTCTGAACCTGTTCTTGGACTGATTAAACCTTTAATTTCAGTGACCCATTTTTAAATGTATATAATTTTTATTTGCTTCCCTTTCAAATCTTCCTGGTTTTTATTCTGTAAAAGTAATTATTTTATGGTCTTTATGTGTTCTTATTGTGTGTGCATGTTGAGGGGGGTATTGTCTAGCTGTTCTTTTGGATTATGAGATCACCTTTAGTAGGCCTTGTTTTTCTGTGAGAATCCATTTTAGAGTGGATTGATGCATCCCTTAAGCACAGTTTTATATTTGTTTCTGTGAAATGCTCTTGGTTTTCCTATGCTTGAGCTAATTTTTATATTAATTTCTCAGCAATATTCAGGTAGTGTAAATTCAAACCCTGTTACCCGCTTGGGACCGTGGCTGTGAATTCTCAGGAAAGACTTCTCTTCTATTCTTGTGTACCCCTACAGCCCACGCTGAGACAGGGTGCTTCATTGTCTTATCCCTTCTCTTGTGTAGCCTTCTGAGGGCCCAGCTTTATGCACTAATTTTGCTTGCAACTTTCCAAGTTAAAATTTAAATTCCGGCGGGCGCGGTGGCTCACGCCTGTAATCCTAGCTCTCTGGGAGGCCGAGGTGGGCGGATCGTTTGAGCTCAGGAGTTCGAGACCAGCCTGAGCAAGAGCGAGACCCCATCTCTACTATAAATAGAAAGAAATTAATTGGCCAACTAATATATATAGAAAAAATTAGCCGGGCATGGTGGCACATGCCTGTAGTCCCAGCTACTTGGGAGGCTGAGGCAGCAGGATTGCTTGAGCCCAGGAGTTTGAGGTTGCTGTGAGCTAGGCTGACGCCATGGCACTCACTCTAGCCTGGGCAACAGAGTGAGACTCTGTCTCAAAAAAAAGAAAAATAAATAAAAAAATAAAATAAAATAAAATTTAAATTCCTAGATTACTAACAGTCCCCTTCTGCCCCAGGATAGCCACAGGTTAGCTTACATGAGCTTAAGTGCTTCGTTTCTGGATCCTTGAAAATTTCTTTACCTTATACATTCAGCTATGCATTAAAATATTTACAAATTATAGTTGTATGCAGTATCTGGTGTTTTTAGTTATTTAGTCCAACATATTGCCTGAACTTAAAATGTGTATTATCTTTGTAATAAAAGGAGTTTGCTCATGCCTATAATCCTCGCACTCTGGGAGACCGAGGAAGGAGGATCTCTCAAGATCAGGAGTTCGAAACCAGCCTGAGCAAGAACGAGACCCCGTCTCTACTATAAATAGAAATAAATTAATTGGCCAACTAAAAATATATAGAAAAAATTAGCCGGGCATGGTGGCACATGCCTGTAGTCCCAGCTACTTGGGAGGCTGAAGCAGAAGTATCGCTTGAGCCCAGGAGTTTGAGGTTGCTGTGAGCTAGGCTGATGCTATGGCACTTTAGCCCAGGCAACAGTGAGACTGTCTCAAAAAAAAAAAAAGAAGAAGTTTGCATCTTTTTAGCTAGGATTAAAGATGTTTGAAGCATAGAGTTGTCTGGAAGTAAACATACTAAAATGATCATCCATTATCTCACCATACAAGCCAGGCATTATTTAAGTTTTGACATATTTCTTTAGAATTGACTCATTTTATCTGTTAGTTCCTGGGCCAAAGGGCTTAAACCTTTGTATTATTTCTTTACAACAGTGAATGTGGTGACTTGGAAATATCTAAAATGTCATTTGTCATGGAATGTCTGCTTTATTTTCTTTCAGCCAGCAAATACTGCAAAATGTTAGTAGAAGAAGAAGGATTACAGCTTCTGTGTGATATCCAGGAGCACAGTGAGGCAAACCCCCAAGCACAGCAGATTGCAGCCTCCATTCTAGATGACTTCAGAATGCATTTCATGAATTATCAGAGACTCCCTCTGTGTCGAATGCAGTTCTTAACCTAAGGGGCTTAATGGGTGCTCTCTGTTCTTCAATGTCAGTTCTGCTGCCCTGTCAGTAATTGAATGTTGAAACCACTTGGAGTTTGTGAATTGGCTGTCTCATTGGCCATTTACTGTTGATTTTCTATCTGGGAGTTTATGAGTTTTTTTTTATCTCATTGGGCATTTATTGTTGATTTTCTATAAGTTACAAAAAGGTTGCATTTGTAGATAGCCATAATCCCAAATCAAGTTGGAATCATTCTGGGGACACCCCTTCAGCAGCAATTTTGAAGAATTAAACCATGGACTCTTGGGAAAAGCTTGCGTGGGAATAGCTATGCCAGTTACTTAGCACTGGACAACTTTTTTGCTTTGGGAGCATGTCAGGGAAATGGGACCAATTACCCAGTAGAAGAAAGGAAAGACCTATAGGGAGACTTTGGCATTTATGTTCAGTTTCCTGAGTAGTTATTTGTGCTTATGTGAAGCTACCAGAAAAGAAGTATATAAAAAGAAAGTGGGAAATATATGCTTATAAATACGTTGTTTGTAAGGCAGAACTTCTGGTGAAGGGATAAAAAATAGTTTTCTCTTCCCTCCTTTTCTTTTCTTCCCTTCCCTTCTCTTCTTTCTTTCCCTTCCCCCCTCCTTTCTTTTCTTCCCTTCCCTCCCTCTCTTCCTTCCCTTCCCTCCCTCTCTTCCTTCCTGCCCCTCAGATACCAGAGTACTTTCCACCTGAAGGAAGAAAAGAAAAATATATTTTTGGGAAGAAGGGCCGGGCACATTCATACCTAACAGTTTCCTGCACACTATCCAGGAGATGGGCACACTTACAACCTTGACTCATGGTACGAAAGCAATTTAGGTAACCAAAACATTTGTACCCCCGACATTTAAAAATATATAAAAGCCCTGCAATATAAAAACAAAAAAGAGATATATATTTACAACTTTAAGTATTCTTTGGCCCTTTTCCCTGCAACTTTACAAACCATATCAGAAGCTTTTGTTTGTGGCCTCTGCAGAGCTGCTCTGAGGAATAGAGTATGAACTCCTTCCTTGCCTTATGGACTACTGATGAACATGTTTTACTTATTTTAAATTCGTTTTTGATTATTAACATAGCTTAGAACTAGATTTTTGAGGTTTTAGCTGGCTTGATCCAGACTCTTAACTGGAGTACCATGTACCATCTTTTGGAATCACGGAGGAAAATAAAAAATCACATTCTAAACTATTACCAGTGTCCCACTAAATAAGCAAGATTTGTAACCTATTTCCTTCAATAGTCCTTAAACTGCAGTTTCCTCATACTCTGCTGCATGATTCTAGCAAGGGTGTCTTGAGTTTCCTGTCCTGGGTTCCAGTACCTTGGAACATTGTGTCATCAGATCCTAGCTTTTGCTAATGGAAGGATGTGTTGTGGGGTGGGAACCACTGGGTTGAAGTCCAGGTCTGTCCTAGGCATCCTTTTTTCCTCACTCACAGTAATCGTCAGGGGGTAAGTAAGTTTCATTTTCCTTCCTTAACAGATGAGAAAAAGGAAGTTCAGTAAGGTTGTTGCTTTGCTGAGTAGTCCTAGGTGGTACAGTCTGTGCTGATTGTAAGGCCTGGGTTGGTTCTGTTATTACTCTGCCATCCATGGTACAAACATAACCTTGGGGCATATTTGTATTTAGCAGCAAGTCAACAATGGTATTCCCATGTGTCCATGCTCATGATTTAGGGACTCTAGGCCAGGCCTAGGCTCAGGATGCTTAGCTAGAATTCAGATCCAGCTGGAGAATGAGCACAAGGCCACAGCTTACACCTATTAGCCTTGATACAAGAGGAGAGAGGGCTACTACTACCAATAGGGATATGTATCAGCCTCCGCTTTGTTTTCTAGGGGCTGTCATCCTCTGTTCACCTTTGCTCATGATGTTTGCATTACGTGGCTTTTTTGCTTCACATGCCTATTAATCCTCAGGCTTCAATTCCATGTTACTTGCCCATTTCCCGATCCTCCCTTCTCTCCATCCAAGTTAACTGCACCCTTCTCAGGACTTCTGAAGGCCATGAAAAATTTCCTGTCACCCTATAGTTCACACAAGATTTTCACAGTGATGATTTCATTTAGACCTCACAAGAATATTGTATGTTAACAATTAGAACACATTTATTGAACATGAGTTTTTATTTTTAAAAAATCTTAACATTTTCATTTTGCAGGTGAAGAAGCTGGGGTTAAACAATTTGTCCAAGGTTACACAGCAAGTGACTGGCAGAGAGCCAGGATCTGCTGTCTGACTGCTGACACATGCTCATCCAATAACCAGGGTTTGTTAATTCTGTTGTCCAGAGGAAGAAACTATGGGTTTCTCAAAATTTCTTGACTTCTCTAGCGAGTGCCTGATGATTGAGAGACTGAGGGCCCAAGAGCCAATGATACAAAAACCCAGAGGGATCTATTTTAATCCTTAGTTTATCATTCAAGTAGGGAGAGACAGACATTCTCCAAAGCAAATATTCAACCTAGTCATTAGCTATGGTGAGGATGAAGAAGGTAGCAGTAAGTGGCATAGTCAGCACCCAGGTACCAGGCACTACGTCAGTCATTTCATATCCATTTTTGTCCTTATGAAGAAACAAGCCCAGAGAGGTGAAATGGTCAAGGGCAGTCCAGCTGCAGATTTTCTTTCTGGATCCTACTCTTTAAGGCATCCATCTCCTATGCTTAAGGTTAAATGGGAGTTACTTGCCAACAAATCTTGGGGGCCGCTTCTCCCTGAAGGCCGCCATGCCCTCTAGTCGGTCCCGGGTTGGGATGTTCTACAACAATGTACAGAATATTAATTTGAGGGGAACAGGGCTACAGGCCATAAAAAAGTTGCTTCTCCAGCACCTGGGCAAAGCTAATAAAAATTTTTTATAAAATAAAAAAGTTGCTTAAGCTTGTCCATGACAAGGCTAGGATCCAAGTGTTTTCATTGTTTCTGGACTTTGGTCTTGAGCCATGCAAAGGCATAAGCAGTGGCTCCTTGGTCTCCTGGGGAGAGCGGGCCAGCTTCTGTAGGATCTGCGTCCCGTAAGATTTGTTAACTTGGAGACCAGCATTTTTTTTACCCAGAAGTGAGGGACTAAATAGGTTAGTCCCAGGTCTAGAGCCCTTCTATCGAACACACATAGCCTGCAGGCTGTAACTAAGCCCTGACATCCCAGCTGAGCCTGGCCTTTACAGTGCCAGAAGCTACTCCAGTACCTCTGCGTTCTCCTATGATTCTCTGGGCACTAAGTGGGCTAGGATGTACCACTGTTAGACAGTTGAGGAAATATTCCCAGAGATAAAGCAGGGTTGTTCCCTTGGAACCATTCTAGGTTAATTAGAAGGTGGCATGCAGTCAGACTGTTAGGGTTGGGAGGACCCTTCTAAATTGGTCTTGTACTATACAATGCCCCCTACCTCTGGCCCCACCTCTGTTAACAAGCATGCATGGACTGGCAACAGCCACATACCTGGGCATAGCATATCCCTTCAATGGCCATCCCCGATGCAATGTCCACCTGCAAGAAAGACGTGCTTCCTGAATCAGCCTGACCATGTTGACAAACAGTGCTGGGAGAAATGGGGGCTGTGAGGACAATGAGGGGGATTGACACAGCCTGCAGATTGAGACATCCTGCCAGAGCGTGGTGGGAGAGCAGGAGTCCACAGCCAGCGTTCCTCCTTCCCATCTGGCTGCTCGCCATGCTTCTGACCCCTGGCAGTTAACTTGGCAGCTTCTGCTGCCCTCAGGAAGAAGGGCCTAGGCCTTTATGACCTGGCCCCTGGCAATTTCTCCAGCCTCTAGGCCCAAGTACTTGCTGTGACTAGCACTTGTAAGCATCATTCTAAGTATTAACATTTTGGGCTGGATGGAAAAAAAACCACACACACATAAAAAAAAAAAAAAATACCAGAAAGGCGAAGTAATTTGTCAGAGTTCACAACAGAGTGTGGAAAAGCAGGTCTTGGAACCCAGAGTCAATGTTCCCAACTGGCATGCAGTGTCTTCCCCTCAGTCAAGCTTCTCGCTTATACAGCTCTGTTCTTTTGCTCAAATTGTCCCTTTTCTCTGGAATTCCTAGCCTTCCCACGGCCAACTCTAGAAAGCATTCTTTATCCCAGCACTGCCCAATATGGTAGCCACTAACCACGTATGGCTATTGAGCATTTGAACTGTGATTACTGTGAAGGAAGAACTGAATGTTTTACTTGCTTTTAATTAAGTTTAAAAACCACATGGTGCTATCAATGGAACAGCACAACTTTAACCTCTCTGAGGTGTCTGCTTAGTACCATTAACCTTTTATTAGTAATTTATGTCTTTTTGCCTCCTCCCTACCTTAGGGACAGTGACCATATTTTAATTCATCTCTATGTCCCAGTTCCCTGCTCAGGTCTAGATTCAGTGTGTAAAGAGTAAGTGAATTGATGGGTAAGTTGATGTCCAGGGATAGATTAGCAACACACAAGGCATCACCCTGAGTCCTGCCCTTGAGGCCACATAACTGATGACCAGCACAGACCCCACAACACTCACTGGGGGCCACACAGACCTGGATTCTTTCTACTTGCTTTCTCTGTGACCTTGGGCAAGTCACTTAAACTTTCTGAACCTCAATTTCCTTCTCTGTCCAAGGGGAAGAAAAAATATAAACAATAAAGTCATCTGGTCAGACTTCCCATTTTGGAGATGGGTAAATTGAGGTGTATAGAGGTCAGAATCTGTTTCCAGTTCTTGAGTTCTTTCCAGCTGTGCTTTCAAGTTGAGCCATAGAAACACTGAGTCCTGGCCATGAGTGACTTTAGTGGCCCCATGTCCCAACCCCAAACCCTCTCACCTCTGTTCCTCGGTCAATGGCTACTTTGCCCAGCTGCACAGCAATGGGGGCCTAGGGAAAAGGAAATTCTTGGTTGAGGAGGGGATCAATGCTCAGAGAGATTTGAACTAAAGAGATGTACCAGGCTCTGTTGAGGGAAGAGTTGTAGACGAGAAGGCAGTGGGCTGGGTCTAGTTCCAGCTATTGTATCTGACCTGTTTCGGCAGTGTTAGTTTTCTTACCTACTAGTTGAGGTTACTTTTCTACAATGAAAGAAGCCAGACTGATCTTTGGCCCTCCCAATCCTAACCACCTGGGGTTCTTGTCATTCAGCCTGTCCTTCCAACGTGTACAACATACTACAGTTTACAAAGTGCTTTCATCCCCGCAAACTCAGAATGGTGTGACCTGCCCTTCCAATCTGGTGTTTTCACTAGTCACCCATTTTACAGATGTGAAGTTGAGGCACAAGGAGGTGAAACACTTGGCCGTGTTTGTCCAGTGAGTGGTTGGTGAGACTTGGATTTGGCTCCCAGGCACCTCTCCTACTGCTACTTCCTTCCTCCCTCTCCCTTATCTCAGCAAATGCCAACCTTGACTGTAAGCAGGTTTTACCCCAGCAGAGTTCAAAAAAGAAAAGTTAGGGTTAGGAACTTGGGCTTTTGAGTCTCAGGGTCTGGGTTGACATCCAGGGAAGCATGTTGACATGTCCACATGGAAGCACCAGTGTCTTTGCTTTGTCACTGGTTTTGGTGCCAGGCCCCATAGGAAAATGTTGGTAGTGCCCACTTGTTGCTGAGATTGGGGAAACTGGTATTTGCATGTGTTATTGATAGAGTAAATTAATATGCCTCAGGAAAGCAATTTGGCAAAAACTGGCAAAACGTTAGATACATGTGCTCTTTGTTGCAACTCCATGTAGGGATTTGTATGAAGTTACTCCAGCCATTTTACAGTAGCAAAAAGATACAACATAAAGGTTCATCATTAGGGTACTGGTTAAATTATGATGGCACATCTATACCACGAATGCAAAAGTGTGTGGTTGTTTAAAAGAAAGTCAATCAGTTATGTGCTGAAATGGAAAAATCTCCAAAAAGTGTTTGGTGAACAAAGCAAGGTGCTTCCTGGTATATATATTATGATTCCATTTGTGTAAAATGTGATGGTATGACAGGCTTTTGGGGAGAAAAGAGACACTGTGCCTAGCCAGTATTATTATAATTCAAGTAACTAGTAAAGAAACTGATTTTTCACTAAAGAAAGTTAAACTATATATAAGGAGGCCAGGAGCGGTGACTCATGTCTGTAATCCCTGTACTTTTTTAGGCCAAGGCAGGAGGATTCTTTGAGGTTAGGAGTTTTAGACCAGCCTGTGCAGCATAGTGAGACCCCAAAAGAAATTTAAAATTTGTTAGGTATAGTGGCATACACTTGCAGTCCTAGCTACAGTCAGAGGAGTATTGCTTGAGCCCAGGAGTTCAAGGCTACAGTGAGCTGTGATCATGCCTCTGTACTCGTCTGGGCAATAGAGTGAGACCTGTCTCTAAAAAAAAAAAAAAACAAATCCATTATTCAAAGAATAATACGTATTTACTATTTAAGGGGGAAATCCAAGTATTAAGATGTAGACCTAGGCCGGGTGCAGTGGCTCACGCCTGTAATCCTAGCACTCTGGGAGGCCAAGGCGGGCAGATTGCTCAAGGTCAGGAGTTCCAAACCAGCCTGAGCAAGAGCGAGACCCCATCTCTAACATAAATAGAAAGAAATTAATTGGCCAACTAATATAATATAGAAAAAATTAGCTGGGCATGGTGGCGCATGCCTATAGTGCCAGCTACTCGAGAGGCTGAGGCAGGATTGCTTGAGTCCAGGAGTTTGAGGTTGCTGTGAGCTAGGCTGATGCCACAACACTCACCCTAGCTTGGGCAATAAAGCGAGACTGTCTCAAAAAAAAAAGATGTAGACCTTGAGGATATTGACAGATTTTTTTCTGGGCCTAGTAAACTTTGGAACCATGACTCTCTAGTCAGTGTGGTTTGTCCACTAGGTGGCAGCTGTCTGCCACCATAACTGGCACATCCATATGGGAGCCCTCTTTATTCTGAGCACCTAGTAACACAGCTGGATGTTGCAGGCTTGTTTTTCAGTTTGTACCAGAAGGTGTCATCTGTGGAACTGGTACTAATTTTTGGTAGACTAGTGTTTAGAATCCAAAGCTACTTTTACTGAAAATACTGGTAATCATATTAGTATTTTACTGTTATTTCAGTATATTTGGAAATCTGAATCATCCTGTGATTGTCATTTAGTTTTTAAAGACAAACCCTACACAATCTAGAGGTTTAGCTGTGGAAGCTGCAGTCAGCCACTCCCTTAAGTTACTCAGAGTTCTGTATTAGTTTGGAGACTTTTTGACCAACTGTAGAAGAAACCTGACAGCATTAAAATTGTCCAGGCAATGGCATCAGACTCTCCATTTATGTATGATGAGTATTTAAAGGAAAAAAAACTTTGTCACAACAAAGCATTCGGTTTAAATTATCAATTTAAAAAAAGTTAAGACCCAGACCCCCAAATTAAGATCTCAGTTATAAGAAGTTAGAACTATTTAAATTTAACGAGACAGGGAAGGATTTTTTTCAAAATTACTTGTTTTCATGGTTAATTCAAATACTGTCTGTTAAAATGATGTATGGTTAACATGTTGTATAGGCTTATATGTTAACTTTGTTTTGTAACATGTTGTAAATTTTTTGTATTGTAAGTGCATTAAATATTTAGCTTCATAGTTTAAAATTTTTACACATATTTTGTACTGTAACAAAATAAAATACCAGTTTTTTTATTGCATTGTTTTATGCAAAATAAATGCTGAAATACCAGTGTTGTCTTTTTTTGATACTGCAGTCACTTTTTGTGACCTTGAGGAGCAGGTCAGTGAACCTTTCTGGGTCTGTTTGCTTATAGATGGTGATTATTGCAGTCACTTTTTTGACCTTCATGAGCAGGTTACTCACTGAACCTTTCTGGGTCTGTTTTCTCACAAATGGTGACAATTAACTAGATTGTTCTAATGATTGAGCCACTGTATTAAAAGTACCTAGTAGTATTGTGTCTAACAGATGAGAGCAACTCAGAATAGGCTAAGTCAAGATGTATTATAGGCCGGGCGTGGTGGCTCACGCCTGTAATCCTAGCACTCTGGGAAGCCGAGGTGGGAGGATCGCTCAAGGTCAGGAGTTTGAAACCAGCCTGAGCAAGAGCAAGACCCCATCTCTACTAAAAATAGAAATTAATTGGCCAACTAAAACTATATAGAAAAAATTAGCCGGGCATGGTGGCACATGCCTGTAGTCCCAGCTACTCGGGAGGCTGAGGCAGAAGGATTGCTTGAGCCCAGGAGTTTGAGGTTGCTGTGAGCTAGGTTGATGCCACGGCAGACTAGCCGGGACAACAGAATGAGACTTTATCTCAAAAATAAATAAATAAATAAATAAGATGTATTGTAAATTAGTCAAACCTAGCTCCATTGTAGCTTCCTTTTTTTTTTTTTTTTTTTTTTTTTTTTTTTTTTTTTTTTGAGACAGAGTCTCACTTTGTTGCCCAGGCTAGAGTGAGTGCCGTGGCATCATCACAGCTCACAGCAACCTCAAACTCCTGGGCTCAAGCGATCCTGCTGCCTCAGCCTTTCGAGTAGCTGGGACTACAGGCATGTGCCACCATGCCCGGCTAATTTTTTCTATATATATTAGTTGGCCAATTAGTTTCTTTCTATTTATAGTAGAGATGGGGTCTCACTCTTGCTCAGGCTGGTTTTTAACTCCTGACCTTGAGCAGTCTGCCCGCCTCGGCTTCCCAGAGTGCTAGGATTACAGGCGTGAGCCACTGCGCCCGGCTTGCAGCTGTTTTTTATATACCTTTATGGAAACTTGGATCGCCTACCCCTAACCCTTTCCACCCAGGGCCCCCATAGAGTTGTAAGAAGCCAGCAGAGACTCCGAGGGCCTGGAGACTGCAGCCAGCCAGATCCTGGCTTTCCCTGCTGAAGTCTTTGTGCCCTGCAGCTGGTAGGATTGCTCCTGGGCAGGGCCTAAACCCACTCTAGCGAGCAGTTCTAAACTTTTTAGGGATTATGCTCCAAGGCTATTTGAGGAGTTTTTAAAAATTAATCAGTCTTAACACATGTCTTGCATGATGTATTTAAAGAATTTCTACACCAGGCAGTATGGTAGGAAAGGAAAGATGGGCTAGGAGTTCTGTATCCATCTTAGAATCTTGCTTTTTCAGTCTTTGGCACACTTTAAGGCTACGCTGCAATACAGTAGACAGGAGCCACATGTGGCTATTAGCATTTGAAATATGGCTAGTAGTGTGACTATGAGGAACAAAATTTTTTGTTTTATCCAATTTAAATTTAACTGCATTTGCTTAGTGGCTGCCATACTGGACAGCATAGATGCAGAACATTTCTGTCATCCCTTAAAGGTCTCTTGGATAGTGTTAATCTGAAGGCTTTCACGCCCATTTGATTCTAGTTCTTTGGAATTCAATTTTCATTTTAATTCACAATTAAAATTTGATTGTTTACTGGATGGCTGAATAGATGAAAAACTCCAAAAAGGGTTAATTTTTTGTCTTTGGGTGAATGGATGTACAGCTCCAAGGAATACCCTGCACCCCCAGAAACACCTTGCTCCACCATAGCACAGGCCTGACCTCCTGTGCTGGGTTGTCACCATACCTGGGGCAGGATCTCTCGGGCCAGGTCCCGTGCCCGAAGGTAGGCAGCATCACCCTCCTCGTTCTGGGCCACAGCATGATTCACCAGCCCCAGCGAGTGGGCCTGTTCTCCACTCAGTCTTCGCCCCGTGAAGATGAGCTCTTTTGCTAGGGCCACCCCCAGGCAGCGGGGCAGCCTCTGCGTCCCTCCTGCCAGGTGGAGGGGTCAGGGTGATAAATCAGTGTGGGAAGTGGAAGTCCAGAGAAGGCCCAGCCTGGGAGTCAGCCACGACTTCTCAGAGGAGCAGAGGGAGTTAGGATGGGAGGGCAGAACCCTCGTTAGAGGGGAATTAGGCAGGCGGAAGAGGGTGGGCAGATGCTGTAGGTGAGGTTACCTGCTCCTGGGAGGAGCCCTCGAGTGGTCTCAATCAGTCCCATGACAGCAGAGGAAGCTGCTCGAACAGAACAGAGTGAAGCCTGTGCCCACCCACCCTCTCCTCCAGTGCTAATCCCTGGAGAGAAGAGACACCTGTCTCTGGTCTGCTCTCCCTTCCGGCCAATTCCCCCATGGTCTGGCCACAGCCGGGCCCCTCTAGACTCTGCCTTTGGAAGAGCCCTAGCCTGGAAGTCAGGAGGCCCAGGCAGCCCTCATCCCACCATGCCCTTTGATGGAATCGTGTGTCACTAGCAAGTCTCACCCTTCCTGAGCTTCAAAGATGGGGAAACAAATGATTGGCCCTTTTCTGCCTGCTTCAGAGAGCTGCTAAGGATTACACGAGTAATGGTGCTTGGAACAAGGAAGGGGCTCCTAGAAGGTACCTGATAAGCTATTTGTGGGTTAATAGAGTCTCGGTCTCCTGGATCTTTAGCTCTGGCCTGGCCTAGATTGTCAGTGATTTCTGCTCCTACCATGGTTATCGCTCCCAACTTTGTTGCAGCCTCAGTGTCCCTGACTTCCACGCACGTCCAACTGAGTTCTACCTCCTTTGAGAAGCTGGCCTTGATTCACGTCCTCCCACACCACTGGCCTCTCCCTTCTGAATTCCCTCAGCCATCCCAGGCCATGAAAACTGTGTAATGTCATGCTTATGAGAGGTTTTACATTCACTCTCTCAGTCCTCATGGAAACCCTGCCAGGTAGTTGCCTGAACATGGGCAGGTGAGAAGTTGGAGCGAGTACCAACCTGGTATTTTGGTGCCCGGCCACCCGGTCAATTCCTTCTCTTTGACCTGTATTGTGTAGTTAGAAGTGCCCTTTATGCCTGGAGTTACACATTTTAAATGTCACTCCTGGGTTGGCAGGAGAAAGCAATGGGGGTAAAAGTAGCATCATGATGGCTCTCAGACTCCATCTAGCTGTCTCCAAGAAGGGTGCGCCTAACCACCAAGTCAGTCACCTTAAAAAGTGATCAGTCATCTTCTTTGTTCCATCCACTCCTCAAAGCTAAATTGCTCAGAACAAGTAATGTGATTAGTTCAGCCAGTGAGAGACTGTCCCTGTGGCTCACCTTTGTTCAAAACATGGTAAGTAAATCTGACTCGGACAGAACCCGAAGGTTGGACATTGATCTTTGTCCTCTTTGGCTCTCTATAATCTCTTTGCTGTCAGCAATTGCTCTGAGGTTGGTAGAATAATTCCCAAAAAGAGGGAAGTAGCTTCTGACTGAGCTCCCTGTGTCCCCTACCATGCCTTAGTTTTGCTCTTGGTTGAAAGGCCAAGTGTAGTGACTGACTTTGCAGAAGCCCCAGACTTGCCCTGTTTCACTCACCCTCCCATCCTCATCCCCCCACAGCACCCCCTGCCCAATACCTGCCACTCGGAGGTCACAGGCCAGGGCAAGCTCCAGGCCTCCGCCCAAGGCAAACCCATCCATAGCTGCAATGGTGGGAGCAGGGAAGGCTGCTGTGGAGATGAGGGAGGGCTCAGCCTGCAAGGCTTTGCAGGCAGGACCAGGACAAGACTCAAGGTTGAGGAGGGGCAAGCTGGTCTCAGGTTTGGGGACCTCGCCTGGTACCTCAGCCAGGTTATCTTAGATAGAAGTCAGTTTTCCCATCAGGGAAAGTTCTGGGATCAGCTGGGGAACAAGAATGGGGAAATGGGCTGGGCGATCCCTGCTCAGGCCCGCTCCCCTGCTGGCCTCCCTGGCACCTGCCTTTCTGTATGTCAAGCCCAGTGCTGGGAACACAGAACTGAATCAGAACTGAATCCCCATGAAGCTCAGTCCAGTGGGGAGGGCAAACGTGTAATCGGGCAATGATTTCAATGCTCTGACAAAAGGAAGCTTGGGGCCAGGTGCGGTGGCTCACACCTGTAATCCTAGCCATCTGGGAGGCCGAGGGGGAAGGATCACCCTAGGTCAGGAGTTCGAGACCAGCCTGAACAAGACCCCGTCTCTACTAAAAAAATAGAAATTAATTGGCCAACTAAAAATATACAGAAAAAAATTAGCCAAGCATGGTGGCACATGCCTGTAGTCCCAGCTACTCGGGAGGCTGAGGCAGGAGGATCACTTGAGCCCAGGAGTTTGAGGTTGCTGACACAGTGAGACTCTGTCTCCAAAAAAAAAAAAAAAATCTAAAAAAGGAAGCTTGGAGGATGTGTCAGGAAGGCTTCCTGGAGAAGGTAATGGAGGCCTTGAAGGATGAGTAAAATTCCAGGTAGCTGAGAAGGGAATAGGGAAAAGGGAATAGCAATTGCCAAAGCCTGAAGGCATACTTGGTGAAACCTGACTCCTCTGGAATGGTCAGGCTTGAGCCCTGAGGGCAGAGTGCAGCATAAAGGCTAAAGAGCCAGAGTTCCCCCTCTAGGGGGAACATCCCCTTCCCCTCCCACCTTGTAGATTTTCTTGTACCCATCCCTCTGGGAGAGTCATTGGTCTTCCCACAGAGCTCAAAACAGAAAGCTCTCTGCTTAGAGAATGGGGGGAGGGGATGGGCTGGCATCAGCAGGGGTCCCAGACACCTTCCTCCAAACCCCAGACCCTCACCAATCTTATCCATCAGGCCTCGGAGTCGCTGGACAAAGACCCCCACCTCCGTCTCACTCATCTGCTCCCGCTCCTTTAGGTCTGCACCTGCAGAGGGCAAGGGGTTGGTGCCAGCCCTTGGGAAAATGGCCTGTTACGGAATCCCAGGCAGTTAAAGAATCCAACAGAGAGGAAGAAGAAACACCAGGAAACCCAGTCAAAGAAGGGGGTAGGGGAAGAGGAGTGTCAAACAAGGAAAGGTGCAACAGCAGCAAAAAGGTAAACTGGACTTCATCAAAATGAAAAATTTTGTGCATCAAAGGACACTATCAAGAGAGTGAAAAGGCAACCCACAGAATAGAAGAAAATATTTATAAATTATATATCTGATAAAGGATTAAGATCTAGAAATATAAATAACTCCTACAACTCAACAACAAAAACAACCTGATTCAAAAATGGGCAAAGGACTTGTGTAAGCACGTACCCCCTCCCCTCCCTAGATCAAAAAGAAAAGGCTCACGAGACCAGACCCGCCTGCCAAGGACAACCGTTAGGCCCCACTGAAAACAGCCACACCTGGATGTCCACCCAGATACGACAGTTTTGGTTCCTGGATTCCACAAATACTGCCAGCGCCTATTTCTCAATAACCACCGAAGGTCACAGTGGAAAATCCCCAGCTCTTCCCACCCCAAATCCCCAAACCTGTTTCAAATAATATAAAAGCCTGCACCCCTTTCAAACAGGTGCAACTTCTCGGGCCCCATTGTCCTGGGACCTGTGAACCTCGCCCGGGAGCTCTCAATAAAGCCACGTTGTTTGGCTCTGCTCTCTCTCTGTCTATTTCTTTCGCCACCAGAAAACTTTATAACTTGGATAGATGTTTCCCCAGAAAAGACAGATAGAATTACCATACAATTTCAGCCCTCAGTATATATGCAAAAGAGTAAAAAGCAGAGACTCAAAACACATACCATTGTCTCTCTGTATTTGTGGGGTTTTGGTTCCCAGACCCTATTAACAAAATCTGCTGACTCTCAGTCCCTTATATAAAATGGCATAGTATTTGAATATGACCTATATACAAGGTACATAAATAATTGTCATACTGTTTTTATTTGTACTATTTTTATTGCTATTTTTATTTCTTTCTTTCTCATGTTTTCAATCTGCAGTTGGTTGACTCCATGGATGTAGAACCCGCTGATACTGAGGGCTGACTGTATTTGCACACCAGTGTTCTTAGGGACATTATTCACATTGGCCAAAAGGTGAAAACAACCCAAGTGCCTATCAACAGAATGGGTAAAGAAAACATGGTATCTATACAGTGGAATATTATTCAACCATAAAAAAGAACAGAGTTCTAACACTTGCTTACAACATGGATGAACCTTAGGACATGCTAAATGAAATAAGCCAGACTCCAAAACACAAATATTATATAATTACAATTATATGAGGTATCTAGAATAGGCAAATATATAGAGACAGAAAGTAAAACAGAAGTTAGCATGTGCCTGGAGCAATGGGCAGCTTCATCGGATGAGTCATTCTTCCTGCCCCTGTCTAGATTTTGTAAACCAAAAGGTTCAGGGTATACAAGGAGGTCACAGGCAAGAAGCTCTGGGACTCACAGGCAAGGTAACAAATAACAATCACTGTCATTTTAGGGAGAGGTCACTATAGTCCAGGTGCTGTTCTTATTCTTTATGACTGTTATCTAATCAATTCCCATGAAAAGCTTTCACAGGCCTGGAGGATAAGGGGGAATTAATTATTAATTATTGATTAATGGGTTGAATTTGTTTGGAAAGATGAAAAATTTTGCAAATAGGTAGTGGTGATGGTTGTACCATGTTGTGAATATACTTAATACCACTCTGAATTTTACACTTAAAAATGGTTAAAATGAGCCAGGCATGTTAGCTCATGCTTGTAATCCTAACACTTTGGGAGGCCACGGTGGGAGGACTGCTTGAGGCCGGAAATTCAAGACTACCCTGAGCAACATAGCAAGACGCCATCTTGGCCAGGCGTGGTACCGCCTGTAATCCTAGCACTCTGGGAAGCCGAGGCGGGAGGATCGCTTGAGGTCAGGAGTTCGAGACCAGCCTGAGCAAGAATGAGATCCCGTCTCTACTAAAAATAGAAGGAAATTAGCTGGACAACTAGAAATATATAGAAAAAATTAGCTGGGCATGGTGGCGCATGCCTGTAGTCCCAGCTACTCAGGAGGCTAAGGCAGGAGGATTGCTTGAGCCCAGGAGTTTGAGGTTGCTGTAAGCTAGGTTGATGCCACAGCACTCTAGCCCAGGCAACAGAGCCAGACTCTGTCTCAAAAAAAAAAAAAAAAAAAAAAAAGACCCCGTCTCTACAAAAAATTAAAACATTAGCTGGGAGTGGTGGCATGGGCCTGTAGTCCCAGCTACTAGGCTCAGGTAGGAGGATCACTTCAGGCCAGGAGTTCAAGGTTGCAATGAGGTAAAATTGCACCACTGCACTCTAGCCCAGGCAACAGAGTAAAACTCTCTCTCTCTCCCCCACACAAATGGTTAAAATGGTAAATTTTGTATTATCTATATTTTATCATAATTTTTAGGTTATATAAGGTAAGGTCACCAGGGTCCACGGAGGCTGAGAGGTCAAGAGAAATGAGAAATGAGCACAGGTTATAGTGGCATGGCAGTGGGCAAGAGCCTTGGTGAGAACAGTGACCGTGGTGGGGCCATCAAAGGCCAATGGCAGGGGCTGAGCAGGAGTAGGGGGTGAATACAGACTCTTCAAGTCCTGAACTATAGGAAGTCAGAGCTGCGAGAGCCCTTGGTAGTCTTTGATCAGTTCCAGCCCCTCAGTGACTGAGGGGGAAGCTAGGGCTGAGAGGAGCAGGAACTGGCACAGGATTTGAGAGCTAGTCAGGGCAGATCAGGTCTCCTGCAGCACCCCCTTCCTTCTCTCTTAGCTGGAATAGTGAGGAGTGGAGCTAAGGAGGGGTGGGGAGGAATGACCTTGACAGAGGAGGTCAGAGACAGAGGCAAAGGAGGTAGCTGGGGTGTACCATAAAGACCACAGCCAGGGCAGCGGGTCAGGCAGACCAGTGTGCACACCTGCCTCAGTGCAGACCCCAAGCTAGGCACCCTGACAGCCCAGACCTAAGGGCTGAGCCAGATCCCCTTGCACTTCCCTGAGAATCATGCTCCTCCCATCCTATCCCTTCACAGCCCCTTGCTGTGTCACATGGCAAGTGCGTGGCCCCTGTTGGCCCCTCCCCAACCACCCTCCCAGAATCTGTTCCCAGATCAGCTCTGCCTTCAGTTGACTTTCTCTTGTTTCAGGGCTGGGTGTGTTTCTTCCCTCATCTTTGAAATGGAAGTTCACGGTGCTTGCTCCGCCATGAGGACCAAATGACACAGGGACAGTGGAGAGCTTTGGTGGCAGGGACTGAGATCCTATGGGAGGGCAAAGGGGCACAGAGTCCCATCTCAGCTGCTGACCTTGGGACCATCTTTGGACTGTTTCCTCATTTCCTTGATGAAGGGTCAGAACGAAGCATGTAGCACAACTGGGACTTGGGTGTCAGTGAGGCCAAGTGGAAACTAAATTCTATTCTACTTTTACAGATGAGTGACACCTTAGGAAAGGAATTTTTCCTCTCTTGAGTCTTTGAGTTCATATCTGTGAAATGGAAATAATGAGTTATATGCTGGAGCTGATCTAAGGCTCCCCCCAACCCCTGCAGGCTGGTGGGAACCCTGCAGAGCCCAGGGTAGGGACAGGGGAGGGGACTCACCTGCACAGAACACACCCTTCACTCCACTTCTGAAGATCAGGACACGCACTTGCTGTTCCTCCCGCAGCCGGGCCAGAGCATCCAGCAGCTATAGAGGACACCCCGTCAGATACTCCCAGCCCATCCCCCAGCCCACCCCGGTGCCCTCTTTCTTACCTGGCTGACCAAGACGTTCCCCAAGGCATTTCGGGCACGAGGTCTGTTCATCAGAATCTCAGAGATTCCTGCAGGGAACAAGGCAGCCTTGGGTAAGCCAACTGGCCCTGCTCACTCCTGCCTGTGTTCTGGGCAGCCTCTGCCCTAGAAGACTAGCATGACTTGGGGCGAGTCACATACCTGGGCCTCCAGTTTTCCCGACCCTAAAATGGAGAGAGTAAACCTTGCTCTTTCTGCCGCAAAGGGGAAGTTGAAGGGCTTGTGAACTGTGGACCAAATTGGGGAGGAACAAGAATGACCGCCGCAGTAGTCCTTGCCTGCTTCTGCCATCATTACAAGACACAGACCCAGACACACACGCACACCTTCACGTTCACAGTTTCCTCCAGATTATTCTTACCTTCATAGCCAAACTTCTTCCTCTAGAGTTTAGAGAGCTACAAGGTGAATACCCTTGTAGCCACCACCCAAATAAAGAAATAGAACAGTGCTAGCCACCTCAGAAGCCTCTGCATGTACCCTGACTCAACCATAGTTCCCTCCTCTCCCTCCCAAAATAACTCTTTTCTTTTTGGTTTTCTGTTTTTGAAGATGGGGTCTTGCTATATTGCTTAGGCTGAACTTGAACTTCTAGGCACAAGTGATCCTCACGCCTCGGTCTTCCCAGTGGCTGGGACTCCAGACTCTTTGACTTTTATAATAATCATGTCCATGTATTTCTTTATACTTGTGTCACCCAAGTGTGCATCCCTAGACATCATAGTCTAAACTTGCCAGTTTAAAAATCTTGCTGTGTCTTTTAAAAGCCTATTAAAATCCTCAGATTCTCCTTCTAGCCCTGTCTTTCCCTCAAAGGCTATCTGACGAGGAAGCTGGGTGTTTGACCACAATCATGGGTACCGATCAGTATGTTCCTCTGTCTCAAGAAATGAGCAATTAAACAACGGAGGCTTGATCAAACTCATGCTCTTTCCTCTTTGGCAATACAGTAGCCTTTGCCCTGCCCATGTGATGTTCTTTCACAAGCAACAGCCAAGCCTCTTAAAAGAGTTCTCTATACTGATTTGGCCACTTTCTTACCTTCCATTCACTTAAACCCTCTCCAGTCTAGGTAACCCCTATCACTCAGCAGAGACTGTTCTCACCAAAGTGACCAGTGTAGACACATCACTAGCCAAGGGACATGTTTCCATCCTTGTCTCAACTTCTCAGCAGCAGAAACCTCTGCTGTGACAGTACACACACTCCTTCTTGAACATTTTCTGCTTTGGCTTTTTAAAAGAATATTTATTTATTTTTAAATAGACAGTTTTTTTTAGAGCAGTTTTAGGTTCACAGCAAAATTGAGGGGACAGTATAGTACATAGAGTCAGTCTGGGCAAGGTGGCTCAAGCCTGTAATCCTAGCACTCTGGGAGGCCAAGGTGGGATGTTGACTTGAGGTCAGAAGGTCAGGAGACCAGCCTGCACAAGAGTGAGACCCCCTCTCTACTAAAAATAGAAGAAATGAGCCGGGCATGGTGGCATACTCCTGTAGTCCCAGGTACTCGGGAGGTTGAAGGCAGGAGGGTCGCTTGGGCCTAGGAGTTTGAGGTTGCTGTGAGCTAGGCTGACGCCACGGCACGCTAGTCCCGGCAACAGAGTGAGACTCTGTCTCAAAAAAAAAAAAAAAAAGATAAAAAGAAAAGAAAGTATATGGCCGGGCGCGGTGGCTCACACCTATAATCCTAGCACTCTGGGAGGCCGAGGCGGGCGGATTGCTCGAGGTCAGGAGTTCGAAACCAGCCTGAGTGAGACCCCATCTCTACCAAAAATAGAAAGAAATTAATTGACCAACTAAAAAATATATATACAAAAAATTAGCTGGGCATGGTGGTGCATGCCTGTAGTCCCAGCTACTTGGGAG
>VSMD01123974.1:0-43968 GCA_008750895.1 Mirza zaza
CCCCCCCCCCCAGCAGGAAGGAATTGTGCAGCAGATGGACTTCAGACTTGATCCACAGCATTGACTCATCCCCACTTTCCAGCCTCAGCCAACCCTGTCCATCTAGGATTTACCAACCTCCATAATCACCTGAGCTAATTCCTTAAAATAAAGCTCTTTCTATATACAGGCATACCTCATTTTATTGCACTTCACTTTATTGCTTTTTGCAGACACTGCACTTTTGTTTGAATTGAAGGTTTATGGCAACTCTGCATTGAGCAAGTCTTTTGGAGTCATTTTCCCAACAGCATGCACTCACTTCATGTGTCTTTGTCACCTTTTTGTAATTCTCACAATATTTCAAACGTTTTCATTACTATTATACTTGTTATGGTGATCTGTGACCAGTGATCTTTGATATTACTGTCGTAATTGTTTTGGGGTGCTATTAACCATGCCCATGTAAGAAAGCAAACTTAATAGGTAAATGTTGTGTGTAGTCTTACTGCTCCACTGATTGGCTGTTCCCTCATCTCTCTCCCTCTTCTCAGACCTCCCTATTCCCTGAGATACAGCAATATGGAAACCAGGACATTTAAGAACTCTGCAATAAACAGAAAAAATAACCTTGCAATGGCCTCTAAGTGCTTGAGTGAAAGGAAGAGTCACATGCTTCTCACTTTAAATCAAAGCTTGAAATGATTAGGCTTAGTAAGGAAGGCATGATGAAAGCTGCTCTAGGCCAAAAGTTAGGCATCTTGAACGAATAGTTAGCCAAGCTGTGAACACAGTGGAAAAGTTCTTGAAGGAAATTAAAAGTGCTACTCCAGTGAACAAACAGATAATAAGAAAGAGAAACAGGCTGGGCATGGTGGCTCAAGCCTGTAATCCTAGCACTCAGGGAGGCCAAGGCGGGAGGATCGTTTTAGCTCAGGACTTCGAGACCAGCCTGAGCTGGTCTCTACTAAAAATAGAAAGGAATTAGCTGGACAACTAAAAATATATAGAAAAAATTAGCCAGGCATGGTGGTACATGCCTGTTGTCCTAGCCTCAGAAGGCTAAGACAGTAGGATCGCTTGAGCTCAGGAGTTTGAGGTTGCTGTGAGCTAGGCTAATGCCCTGGCACTGTAGCCCTGGGCAACAGAGCGAGACTCTGTCTCAAAAGAAAAAAACAAAGAAAGAAAGAGAAACAACTTTATCACCGATATGGAGAAAGTTTTAGTGGTCTGGATAAAAGATCAAACAAGCATAGTCCAGAACAAGGCCCCAACTCTCTTCATTTCTATGAAGGCTGAGAGAGGTGAAGAACCTACAGAAATGTGTTTGAAGCTAGCAGTGGTTGGTTCATGAGGTTTAAGGAAAGAAGTCTCCATAACAAAGACCTCAAAGTGAAGCAGCAAGTGTTGATGGAGAAGCTGCAACAAGTTATCCAGAAGATTTAGCTAAGATCATTGATGATCTTAGCTAAACATCATCAATGATCTTAGCTAAACAACAGATTTTTCAATATAAACAACAGATTTTTCAATACAGATCAAACAACATTTTGTTGGAAGAAGATGCTATCCAGGATTTTCACAACTAGAGAGAAGTTAATGTCTGGTTTCGAAGCTTCTAAGGACAGGCTAACTCTTTCTGTTAAGGGCTAATGCAGCTGGTGACTTTAGTTTGAAGCCAATGCTTGTTGACTATTCCAAAAATCATAATGCCCTTAAGATTATGCTAAATTGGCCTGGTGAGGTAGCTCATGCCTGTAATCCTAGCACTCTGGGAGGCCGAGGCGGGAGGATTGCTTGAGGTCAGGAGTTCAAAACCAGCCTGAGCAAGAGCAAGACCCTGTCTCTACTATACATAGAAAGAAATTTATTGGCCAACTAATACATATAGAAAAAATTAGCCAGGCATGGTGGCGCATGATTGTAGTCACAGCCACTCGGGAGGCTGAAGCAGCAGGATTGCTTGAGCCCAGGAGTTGGAGATTGCTGTGAGCTAGGGTGGCACCAGGACACTCACTCTAGCCCGGGCAACAGAGTGAGACTCTATCTCAAAAAAAAAAAAAAAAAAAAAAATTATGCTAAATTTACTGTATCGGTGTTCTATAAATAGAACAACAAAACCTAGATGACGTCTGTTTACAGCATGGTTTACTGAGTATTTTAACCCCACTATTGAGACTTACTGTTCAAAAAAAAAAAAAAAAGATTCCTGGCCGGGCGCGGTGGCTCACGCCTGTAATCCTAGCTCTCTGGGAGGCCGAGGTGGGCGGATCGTTTGAGCTCAGAAGTTCCAGACCAGCCTGAGCAAGAGCGAGACCCCATCTCTACTATAAATAGAAAGAAATTAATTGGCCAACTAATGTATATAGAAAAAATTAGCCGGGCATGGTGGCGCATGCCTGTAGTCCCAGCTACTTGGGAGGCTGAGGCAGAAGGATTGCTTGAGCCCAGGAGTTTGAGGTTGCTGTGAGCTAGGCTGACGCCACGGCACTCACTCTAGCCTGGGCAACACAGCGAGACTCTGTCTCAAAAAAAAAAAAAAAAAAAAGATTCCTTTCAAAATATTACTGCTCACCCAAGAGCTCTGATGGAGATGTATAAGATTAATGTTGTTTACATGCCTGCTAACACAACAATCCATTCTGCAACCCATGGATAAAGTCGTAATCTTGGCTTTCAAATTTTATTATTTAAGAAATACATTTTGTAAGGCCGTAGCTTCTATAGATAGTGATTCCTCTGATGGATCTTGAAAAAGTATATTAAAACTTTCTGGAAAGGATTCACCATCCTAAATGCCATTAAAAACATTCACAGTTCATAGAAGGAGGTCAAAATGTCCACATTAATAAGAGTTTGGAGGTAGCTGACTATAACCTTCATGGAAGATTCAAGGGGATCCAAAACTTCTTTGGAGAAAGTAACTGAAGATGTGGTGGAAATAGCAAGAGAATGAGAACTAGAAGTGGAATCTGAAGATGTGACTGAATTGCTGCAATCTCATGATAAAACTTAAATAGTTGAGAATCTGCTCTTAGGGATGAACAAAGAAAGTGGCTTCTTGAGATGGAATCTACTGGTGTGGATGCTGGGAACACTGTTGAAATGACAACAAAGGATTTAAAATATTACACAAACTTAGTTGATAAAGCAGTGGCAAGGTTTGAGAGGATTTATTCCAATTTTGAAAAAAGTCCTACAGTAGATAAAGTGATATCAAATGGCATTGCACGCTACAGAGAAATCTCTCATGACAGGAAGAGTCAATGGATGCCACAAAGTTCACTGTTGCCTTATTTTAAGCAATTGCCACAGACATTCCAGCTACCACCCTGATCAGTCAGTAGCCATCAACAATGAGGCAAAACCTTCCCTCAGCAAGGAGATTACAACTTGCTGAAGGCTCAGATGAAATAAAGTATTTTTAATTAAGGTATGTACATTGTTTTTAGACATAATGCTATTGCATACTAACAAACTACAGCATAGTGTAAACATAACTTTAATATGAACTGGAAAACAACAAAAAAATGTGTGTGACTAGCTTTATTATGGTATTTGCTTTATTGCAGGGTCTGGAACTGAACCCGCAATGTCTTTGCAGTGCACCTGTATATATGTATCCTACTGGTTCTGTTTCTCTGGAGAACTCTGACTAACACATCACCCAAGAAGAAGATTTTATGCCAGAACTCATGCCCTGTGCCTATCTAGTGTCTCTTCGACATGTAGTGTGGTCTGACTGCAAACGTCACTAAAGGCAGTTGTTAAGTAGGCAAATAATTTCCCTATTTGGAGAGGTATCACCTGCATGTATTATTCAGCTTTATCAGCATGAATATTTTCCAGATGAAGATTTCCCTTCACAGAAAAAAAAGGTAGGGCCCAGATTTGGAAAAAAGCCAAAAGTAGGAACAGATATCACTTTTAAGAAATCAGAGGGGTAATGCAGAAAGTGCTCTCTCAAGATTATGGGAGATGCCAAGACCATACCAGTAGGGACAATAAGCAACAGGTTGAAGCACCAAGGAAATACCTGACAAGAAAGAAACTACAATGAGAGCCAAATCCTAGGGAGACAGCACTGAATGTGAGAGTAGAGACCCAAGAATTCAAACTAGACCAATAAAAGCAGGTACAAGTACAGATGATAGGAAAGAGCTTCAGTGATTTACTCATCAAATATTCACTGTGCATCTGACATGTCTCAGGCACTGTTCTAATCTCAGAGGATGAAATGGTAAACAAAGGGAGACGGCGTGTTCCCTATCTTTGAGGGACTTGGAGCCTCCTTTTTGCAATTACCTGGAATAGTGATTCTCAGCTGAGGAGCAGAGAAATTGTACCTTTCCACAAGATTGCTTGTACCTCTCCAGGGGAGCAGGGAAAAGATATGTAATTTTTAAAAAGCATATCCCAAATAGTCCTATACATTTCTACTGGAGAACAATTGTAAAAATCTATTGTCTTCATAACATAAACTACAGAAAGTAAATCTTGGCAAGTTCTTTTTGGAGAAAGGGCAGTTTCAGAAATATTTGCTAAGAATATTAGCAAGCATTTGCAGCTTGCTTTTGTAAACTGGCAGAGCTGGGGTGCAGAAGATTGTTGATTTGCATTAAAAAACCAGAATGGAGCAAATATATGTACATTCACATGCACACATCACTCACACATCCTCCAATTCCCATTTTCCCCTCCTCCTCCACGTATATACACACACAGTTCCACAGACACATACTATCTGGACAGGGTCTTTTAACCAACACTTCATCCAGCAAGACATCCTGACCATGTGCCAGACCTTGTGCCAGGGACTGGGAGTACATCCTACTCTCATGTTGCTTCCCGTCCACAGAAATACAAAGCAGTAACAAATGCTTGCACTAACAAGTGTGCATTACAAACTGGGTATGCAGTGATACAGAAAAGATGTATAATAATGTGAGAGCTTAGCTAATAATCTGACATCTTTAGGTAAGAGACGTGGTCCTTCCGTCAGAGTCATGGAAACATCTTATTATTCCTTTCCATTCCATATTTTATCTACATAACAGACATGAAGGTAGCAAGAAGAGGATGGAGGCCATCACGCTCAGTGTCAGAGTGATTGATAGAGATGCCATAACCCTTCTTCAAATATTACCTGAATATCTCCCACACCATAAGGGTGGCTCTTCCACAGTCCTTTAAGATTTTCACAAATCTGACTTGTAAGAAAGTGCTGCTAACACTCAGGACACAGCAGTTATTTGCGGCCTATTGATCTCACCAGGTGATGCAGAGTCATTACTAATTCAGTCAAATAGCTCAGCTTCAAAAAGTTATTGGCCCCAGCAGTTTGGAGACAACAAAACACAACAAAACAAAACATATATCCTGGGCCTTGTTCATGACCCTAAGGCCAAATGCTTGGCATTTACTGATGCTTTTTTATGAGATTTCCTTGGAGAACCAATGTGTTTGTTCATTTTTACCTGCTCTTCTTTAGATAAATAAAAAGGCAATTAGGTTCGTTCTATAGCTTGGTCACAGTTATTTACCTTGCTGATGCAATCAATAAGCACCTTTGACCACCTACTATATGCCAGGCTCTGGAGTTGCTCACAGACAAGCAGGGGGGCAGAGATGCAAATAAATAAGTGCAATAAACCAGAGGAAGCTTGAAAGCAGAGGCAGAGACCACATACCTGAGAGAGGAGAAGGTGAAGGATTGCTCTGCAGGGAAGGACTATTCTGGCTGCAGGGGAAGATGAATAGAAGTTTGCCAGGCAGCAGGTGGAGAGGAGAGTGGGGAGTAGGAGCCCTGGTTCAAGGAGCGGAAACAGCATTTTCAACGGTGCTGCAAGAGGAAGAGCCCAGCCCTTCCGAAGCAGAGAGCTGTTCAGTGTGTCCTGCAGCCAGAGGTGTGAGGGTTGGTGAGCAGCCAGGGGGAGCATGCGGAAGCCCTGAGGCTTTGAACGTCTCATTGAGAACGACCGACCGACCGGGCTTTTCCTGGAGGCAAAGGCAATCTCTGAAGAATTTTAAGCAGAAATTATGTTGCAATCGGATTTGTTTCAGAGCATCACCCTGGTAACCATGTGAAGGATACACTGGAATGAAGAGGACCAAGGCAAGGGCATGCACAGGAGGCCACGGCAGCTTGGGTGTGGGCCGGGAAAGGCTGTTTCATCTCTTTTGTTTCTCCCAGAGCCTGTTTCCCCCACATCAGTCCTGCTCTAGGAGCTTGCCGTTAGTCTGAAATGGTTGTGTTTATTTCAAACTTCTCTTCTGGGATCCAGCACTGAGTAGATCAAAATGCGTGAGGGCTGGGAAGGAGGCTCATAAAGACCTAAAAAGCAAATATCTCAGATTCCTTTTGGTGCCTTTTCTACAGCTCCGCCCTGCTGAGTATTATTCCTGACCAGAGATAATCCCTGATTTAGATTGGGAACCTTTGCTAGCCTTTAAATAATACTCTTTCCTGTAGCACCATGGAAACTTGTGCGTGGGTAGAGATAACATCCAATCCACACACTTCATTTTAGAGAGGAAATAACATCCAATCCACACACTTATCAGCAAAAGATAAGTGAAATGGCTTGGGCCAGGTTGTCACACGTAGTTAATGTCAGGGTCCAAACCGTTATTGACACAGCACAATGGCTAATGATGACCCATCATGGGTCTTTAAAAAGCAATATGTCAGTAAACGAATGGATGAATAAACTGTGGTATATCCAGACAATGGAAGATTATTCAGCACTAATGAGCTATCAAGCCATGAAAAGACATGGAGGCAAGTTAAATGCATATTTCTAGGTGAGAGAAGCCAGTCAGAAAGTCTACATACTGTATGACTCCAACTCTATGACATTCTGGGAAAGGTAAAACTACAGAGACAATATAAAGACCAGTGGTTGCCAAAGGCCGGGGGTGGGGGGGTGGGGGGGAGGGGGAGAGAGTTGAGTAAGCAGAGCACTGAGGATTTTTAGGGTGAAACTATAATACTAAAACAGTGAACAAGTCTTTATATATTCATCCAGACTCATAGAATGTACACAGTAAGAGTGAACACTAGTGTAAACAATGGACTATGAGTGATGATCATGAGTCAATGTAGGTTCAGCATTGAAGCAAATGACCCACTCTGGCTGGAGATGTTGACAATGAGGGAGGCTGTGCAGGTGGCGGGGAGGGGGTACATGAGGAACCTCTGTACCTTCCACTCAATTGTACTACGTACCTAAAACGGCCCTATTTATAAACAAGCAATATGTTCCTAATGAAAGTGGTTATCCTGTGTTATGAAATGTGTTCTTGAGTTAGTGAGAAGTGGGTAGAGCTACTGGGAAAAGAGGTTGGACATAACCAGAGCTCTGTCCTTGCTGCGCTGCACTATAGTTAGCCTCTGTACTCTGAGGACCTTTGGTGGTGAGCGGCAGAAACCCAGGTTTAGCTGGATTTAGCTTCAACACAAAGGCAAATGATTGGAAACGTCACTTAAATGCATGAAGGGCTGAGCTGCAGGGAGTCTCAGGAATAGCTGGAAGCACTCAAACATGACAGAACACCTCCACTCCTCACCTCTGCTTCTCTCTCCAAGAGTGGGGTCATCTTTAGTCCCTGAGACTCACTTTATCCTTTGGGCAGAGGTAAAAAAAATGGTCAAAATATGGTGGCTAGAGACTCGCAGAGCCTGCCTCTTATAACTTTGCCCTAAAAGAGGCTCCACCGGCTAGCCCTGGAAAGTGAAAATACAATCAGAGGAAAATTTTGGTTCGTTCTATTTATGATACACTTTCCACTCCCTTCAATTGACTGAGGTCCTCTCACTAGAAACCACCACTATAACCACATAGTCGTATTTGGGAGAGTAACAATTTCTCAAATGGAATAAAGAAGAGATGTCAGAAGAAATATCCAGGTCATGAGTCTCTTCTACTACTTCTAGTTTCACTCATGTAGTGAATACAAATAATTGTAGGACTTTATTCCTTTGCAAATATTTTTTAAATTTTCATCATCATAAGGATCATGCGTATTTTCTTTGTATGAAGATCATCTGTCGTACATTCTCTTTGCTGTGCGTGTTAATTTCCATTTAATCTATACAAAGACTTTTCCACAAATGAAACTTTAAACTTTAAGAAAATAGTACCTTTGGGGTATATTTCTCTTTTCCCCCACAGGGCCTATCTTTCATTCACTGCACATAGTGAGCACCTGAGCTACACTAATTCCAGTGCTGGACATGGTTATATTAAGATGGACAAGGCAAGAGGAGCCTGTTGAGAACAGGAGAGGGCACAATGACTAGGAGTAAAGGCTGACCCTTGAGGAACAACTGCAATCCTCAATCAGATTCCCTCTCTGAAGAATATGCAAGAATAGGACTAAGACTATTTTCCAATTAGCAGGGGGACACAAAGAGCAAGTTAAGTGGCCTAGGGCTGGGAAATTATAGAAAACTGAAATGCAAGATGGCCCAGTAATAGAAACAAGAGGAAGGAATGATTTACCCTGCCTGGGGAAGTGAGGAAAGTTTGTAGTACTAGCATGTAACAAGATTCTTGAAGGGTGAATATGGGCTTTCTAGGTAATGAAGGAGAAAAGGTAGAAATACCAAAGGAATGATCATATGCAAAGAAATGGCTCATGAAAGTGTGCAACATGTGTACTTGAAAAGACTGCTATAATTGTAAAGAAAATAAACCTACTCAACCTGACCAAAAGAGATAGGGAGGGAGGAAGGAAGCAAGGGAGGAGGGAAAAATAAAGGAGAAGGGAAAGAAACAAAGGGGAGGGGAGGGGATGGGAGGGGAGGGGAGGGAAACAGCAGAGAGTGTGAAGTATAGAGCAGACTCCTGGGAATCCAAGAGCAAGACCTGCTGTCCAGCTGGGGCACTGAGGGGGCCATACCCGCATGGGCGATGTGGACATTCTTTCTGCTTCTCATGCACGAGTGAAAACTCTCACTTCAATTTTCTTTCATGTCATTTATGCCTTTTTATATGTGTCTACTCTGTACTAGTTTTGCTCAAAATTATTGTTCTACTTATTCATCAGCTTCTACATGGCTGAAAATGACCACCACTGCCAGCTGCAAGCCCTTCAATCCATACGACCTTTCTCCTCAAGTCTCATGGCTCTCTGAAAAACGGTCTCTGTGTTCCTAAGAAAACTGTCAAAAAAAAAAAAAAAAAAGGAAAAAGAAAATCCAATTGTTTTATGGTCACCCTAAGACAGGTGTCCTCAAACTACAGCCCACGGGCCACATGCAGGTGTTTTTGCCCGTTTGCTTTTTAATTCAAAATAAGATATGTGCAGTGTGCATAGGAATTTGTTCATAGTTTTTTTTAAACTATAGTCTGGCCCTCCAATTGTCTGAGGGACAGTGAACTGGCCCCCTGTTTAAAAAGTTTGAGGACCCCTGCCCTAAGGCATACTTCTCTTAGAGTGAGGTACATCCTTTATCTGTAATGAATCCCTGAAGAAGGCCTATCCTGGGGGCCCCTTCAGGTAGGAGGGATGTTAGCTGGTGGATGAGTTGAAGACCACATGCTTGGCCAATCGTTAGATGTGTGGAGCAGCTGGGGCCCAGAGGACTGCTTCACTCGCCCTGTTGTGGAACTTTAGGAGAATCAAATCCAAAACCAGGCACAACCAGTACCAGCATCCATAGAAAGTGGTGGGACTAGTTTTCAATCCAAGACTCAGTCTTAGCACAGACAGTCAAGGACAACATGAGAGAATAAAAGGAGATGCCAGGAGCCAAGCAGGAGCTATGTCAAACTGTAGTGATAAACACCACTGCATTCAGCCAGGTTAGCAATAAGTGTGTGACTACAGGGTTCCATTTATCCTGGATCATGTCTTTCTCATCTGGGGCCGCACTGAATGGACCAGTGGCACCTGAGCGAATTACCACTCGAAAATGTTTTCCACATTTTAGGTGGACACTTGCTACCATAGTGATGTTCTTCCAAATGGTTGTGGTCATCCTCGAATCTAATCTCATGATACAAGATAGTGTCCTCCCTGCCCCTGTTGTTTGAGCTAACGTTTTGTGGGGAAACAGCCAAGAGAGTAAATTCTTCTAAAATTTGTGGAAAGAGAAAGAGAAAATTTTTGTAAATAATAATAATATTAAAGAGGTCTTAAGAATATGGTACCCTAGAAACCAGTAAGCCCCTAGGAATCAGCTCACCTGGAAGCTCTTTGTCTCATGTTTCCTAACTTGTCCAAAGCTGGCAGAGAGAGAAAGAGAAGAAAGTCAGAAAATAAGCACCCTTAGCACTGGAACCTGTAGAATGTTCCTCTCATCTTTGCTGAGAGCTGGATTTAAATTAAGGCTTTTCTTTGTTTTTTATTTATTTATTAATTTGAGGGCTGAGAGTTTGTTTATTTTTTAAGGCAGAGGTGGGAGGAGAACTGGGAAAGAGCAGGAAAGGAAAGTCTCTCTTCAGTATTTTTTTTTTTTTTTAATGCAGGAGCTAGACATCAGCTGGTTTGGATTGGAGGCTGTAAGCAACGCATTAACTTTCAACAAGTTTAAATGCAGCAAATGTCTATCTATGCAAGAGTTAGAACCACCTCTTTCTAGCAAACTGTTTCAATTTGGAGTTCTTTTTTGAGTTAAGTATCTTGGTCATATTTTCTTATGGGCAGTTCTCAGATGAGAGACAATGGACATGAATCCATTTACCCACAGGTGGAAAGAAGTAACAAAGGAGAGAGCCCATCTGTCATTCAGACCATTGTTGTTATTGCTGTCCTCGCCATCATCATCTTTGTTACCGTCATCACCACTGCTAAGCTCCTGCTATATGTTAGGTCCTCATCTGAGCTGCTCTTGTGCATCACCCTATGAGAGAGCCACCCACTCTATAAGGGTCCCCTATGGTGCAGATGAGGACATCGAGGCTCCTAGAGGTAATATAAATTGCCCAAAGTCACTGAGATGTTAAGTAGGGGAGTCTTGGACTGAAATCCAGGTCTTTCTCATTCCACATTTTTAGTTCTTGACTCAGGTGCTGTGCATATTCTAAGGGATCTGAATCCTGGCATTGTTCAATTTCTGAATAAGAGAATTACCCCATAAATAGAGCGAGCACCAGACTGCAAGTCCTAAGATCTATGTTGCAGTCCAGCCCATCAATAAATAATTTTTTTGGCCTTGGTAAGGTTACTTGCCACCTGTACCTTGGTGTCCCCATCTGTACCATGAGAAGGTTGGACTAGCTGATCTCACAGTTCCCTTCTGATCCTAACATTCTTTGTTGTGCTAATTTCAGGGACTAAAATCCTACTAGATTTTCTCAAAGCAAAAGGGCAAGTGGTCTCAATTTCCTTATCTGTAAATTAAAAGTTGGCATCCTAAGACTCTATTAAGAGGGATCAAAAATGTGTCTCATGAGTTTTGCAAAAATATTTCAGTGAGGAGAATGTTCAAACCTTGCGTTTAATCTCCCATGACCGGCAAGAATTGCTACTTCTATGCCCCCAACCACGAGCAGATGCCCTCAATCTCCTGAGGCTCCAAAAGCTCCAAAAGCCTTAGAGGCTAAATACGATAAGCAATGTTGACTTTTATAATCACACTTTTAGCTTCATAAAAAGATCTACTAAGTAAACCCTTTAAATAACAATCTCTTTTAGAACATTTAAAAGTAATTCAATTTACTTCTTCAAAAACACTTTTACCATACCAAGCAAGGCCCACCTTTATATGCAACCAGAGTTCTGAATATTTATCAGTCTAATAAAAACAGGGACATTTTATTCTTATAAAGGAAAAGATACCAATTCACTGGATGAAAGTATATTTGATTGTCAGGCCATTTATTGAGCACTGAACACTGGTTAGGTACTGAGAAAACAAGTGTGAGCAAGACTGCTGCAACAACTTTCTGCATGGAATTTTTAAGTCCAGTATGTCAGTGGGGAATTTAAAACGTGATAGCTTAAAGTGAAATAAATGCTGTACTAGGAGAAGTATAGTTTTTATAGGTATGGCAAGTGTGAGCATGTCTTGGGAGACTGGTTAGAGAAAGTGACATTTACCCTAAGACCTGAGATAAGAAGGCAATAGGTGAGGGAAGGTGGGTGGGTAGGAGGGGGATTGTCCTAGGGAACGGAAAAAGCAAGTATGGAGATCCATAGAAAAGAGACAGCATGACTAACTGAAGTAGTCTGCAGAAATATAAGACAATAACATCCAAAAAATGAGGGTATTCAGGTAGATAGGTGCCTTCTCAAGTAGGGAGAAGGACCATAAGCCTTCTTGAAGACCTCAGTCTGAGTAACTTCGGGCAAGTCACATAACATTTCTGAATCATGGGTTCCTATTTTGAATCATGAATGATTTAGAAGAAACAATATCTAAGGTCCCTTTCAATTATGAAATTTGATGTCATAGCTAAAGGCAGGAAATAAGATTGGGAAATAACTCTACCTGAACTTCAGTAAAGATGTAAAGAAATCATATTGGGGGTGCACTCATTTCTTTATTCAATAATTATTTATTTAATACTTACTATGTCCCAGCAATAAAATTATACAGATGTAGTCAATAAACAAATAATTACAAAAATAATATATAAATAGTATATTTAAATAATTATGTAGCCAAAAATGGTCATATAGTCAAATTTTATAAGTGCTATTAAAAAAAAATAAGATTCTAATAAAGAGTATCTACCATAAAACTACAGAAAGACCATACTGTGTGATACGACATTAAGAATACCTCTTTCTTTTCCACTCAATGTTATAATGGAGACTCTAACCAGTGCAATGAAACAAGAAAAATAAAAAGTATAAAGAAAGGAAGTTCCCTGGTGGTCTAGTGGTAAAAAAAAAAAAAAAAAAAAAAAGGAAGAAACAAAATCATTGCTTTTAGCAGGCAATGAGATAAATTATTAGAATATTAGAATATTTTACACCATTGGAATTAATAAGAAAGGACATCAAAGTTTAGAAAAAAGATTGTTATAAAAAATAAATTGCCATGTTATACCATTATTGCATCAGAAATTGAAGGTTTAAAATGTCCTTAAAAAACCATTTCTAATGCATTATCTACAAAGTCTTTAAGGAAAAATTTACAAAACTATCTAAGTACATTTAAGAAGATTTAAATAAATTGGTGATAACCATATTTATGAATGGAAGAGCCCAATATTAAAGCAATGTCAGTTCTCACCAAATTGATCTCTAGATTAAATGCAATTCCAATCAAAATCACCAAAAGATATTCATAAATCTTGACAAGCTGTTTCTAACATTTATTTGTACAAGCATCATGAATTTCTAACACAAATATGATTTATAATATATCAAACTTATGATAAATCTATAACAATTAGAACAGTGTGGCTGTTGCTAATTAGCAGTGTTTCATCAATCCCATTTTCTTCTTACCTCCCCAGATCAATGATCAATGGAACAAAACTGGGAGGCATAAATATAATGTTAAATTTATTTTTGCTGTCCAGAATATAATCTTATAAAGCAATGAAGTCACACACTAAGTAGTTCACGTCCAAGACCTGAAAAAGTATGTTCAGTCCGATGGGCTGCTGAGAAATAGTTCAGTGAAAGGAGGTAGAAATCACCTTACCCCAGTGATCAGAAGAAGGTCTTGTGAAGGGGATGAGATCAACGAGGATCCTGGCTTATAAACAGGACAGTGAAGATATTTCAGGCAGGGAACATAATCAGTGAATGCTTGAGATCACAGAAATTATGTGTTTAAAGAATGTTTTATTTACCTTTATTGCAGAAGACATCAGATTGTATTAGAGTAGTTGCTTGGGGAAATTTTCTCCAGATTTTCCTGTGCTATCCTCAAAGCCTTTGTGTTCCCTCAGAGCAGAACTGTGTATTTTCCATTGCTGTGTCCTCAGGAGCTATTCCTACACCTGCCACCTGGCAAGTCATCTACAATAGCTTGTTGAAGGAAAGATGTGTTGAAAATAGAATGAACAGGTGAGCAAGTGAATGACTGACTGAACCAAACTTCCGATACTGAAATGCTAGCCCAGACTACTTGTCTGAAAGGAAAGAAACAGGATAGAAACATGAGAAGTGAAAACAAGTGTAGAGCTTTGTGATTTTTTGGTCTAATAAAGGCCCAAGCATAACCAGAACGAACGTCCACCACCTCGGGGGCAGGGGCACAGCCTCTTGCAGACTTCCCATCAGAGAAGATCCAAAAGACAGCACACTTCCAACTTTCCTTCTCTACATAACTAGACATACTGGCTGCCTGTCCCTGGGCCCCTCCTCTCAGAAATAATTTTTTCCTGTCTTTCTGACTCCCACCCCCAACCCTATACTATCTGTAGGCATCTGATCCAAACGTTCACTTTGCCCTAGACCAACAGCATTTATAGAAATGTGACATGTAAGATCATCAGGAAAAACAAAGACCAAAATAAAGACATAATACTGGTTGAGGGGTGAAGCTAGGTCTGTGCTTTAGGACATTGGGAAAGCACTGGACTCTATAGCCCTTTCCCTAACCCCGAGACGCACGACATATATTAGAGTATGTGAAAATTCTGACAGTAAAGAATTCTATTTAACATTGTCAAAAAATTTGCTTCTCAAACTTATTTGACCTCAGGATGCTTTGTATTCTAATATAAGTGACTCATGATAATAATGCAACTGACTGCTTTTTATGTTTGGCACTGTGCTGAGAGCCTTCTGTGATTAATCCATTAGCCCCCCACAAGAACCTTACAACATGGGTGTTCTTACTATTCCCAAGATACAGAGAGGTTAAACGACTGAGGCCAGGACAAGACTAGGGAATAGCTGAGACAGAATTTGAATCTAGATCTATTTGGTTAAAGAGCTTATGGTTTAAAACCAAGTAAACCATTCTGTCCCAGAGGACGTTTTCTGTAAACAATTGCCCTGGTTTTGAATGCATCCTCTTTCTTCCCCAGCTTGTCCATGATAATGTGTCCCCTCTTCCTCATCGTTAATGATTATCTAATCTTCCTACCAGGGCTTCCTGGCTCATCACAGGCTCCCAACAAATATTCCATAAATGGATGTATCCTATACAACTCTGATTATATAGTTGAAAAGCCCACCATGATAAAAATCATACAAACATACGTATGAGTATATGTTGCCAAATGAATATTTGTAGAGACGTTTCTATTAAAGAATATTTTCTATTTTTCTTAATTTTTTTAAAATCCCACAATGATTCCTGACTACTTCCATTATTTTCCTCAATATTCTGATTCCCAGAAAGACCCCAGTAAAAACCGTTTGGCTGATTCAGCCTCACTTTGACCAAAATCAAAAATAAGACACAGCCCCTGCTTGAGCAGCTCTCAGAGGAATCCATACACCGTTCCACCCCACTGAACCTGTGGCTTGAGTAGCTCCAAACATGGTGGTAGAAGAGTTCTTGCAAGAGACAGTCCCAAACTGTTTGAAGATTGGGCTCGTTGGCATTCTAAAGGAAGAAGCACTGAATACCAAGGTGATCAGTCCAAAGCATGCATTTATTTATTTATTCACTTATTTATTTATTGTTCCAAAGCATTTATTAGGGGAACTTATACACAGAAGGAGCTGGAGCATTGCCTCATGACAGACAGCAAGAGAAAGAGATGTTCTACCTCAGTAAGTCCACATCAAAGGGGTCGAGGTATGGAGTTTGTATGAGGTTTTAAGGGATTTGGCTCAGGGCCAAGGCTAGTTTATTTCAGTGTTTTTCCAACCTAAACACCTTCATCAGTGCCTGGGAATGTTCAAGGCCCTGCCTTGGGTTCAAGCCTTACAAAACACAGAGCAATCAAGACACTCTCTTTCTTAGGAGAGAGAAAAAAATGGGCAAACTGAGGAACCCTACACACACACACACACACACACACACACACATTGATTACTATGTCACAATGTTAGAGGGGCCAACAGAAAAATCTCAACACTCCTCTCTTTTCAGTTCCCAAGAAGCAACTGAGCATCAAGTGAACATGGGTTGACACACAGTTCTGAAATGGCAGGTGGCAATGTGCTTGCTAATTATTACCTCGGCATCCCTGGCTAGTCATCTTACCTGGCTACCTAGAGGAAATGTCTCTCACTTTGGCAATCCCCACCCTCCTTCAGAAAAAGACTGTCAAGTTAGTAATCTGAAAAGTCTCTCCAAATGGCCTGCAGGTGTCTAGGCTAATAAAGAAATTCAATGTGAAATATTAACGTCCCTCACTGAATGTGAACTCTTGACTGTGTCAAGGCCCTCACCAGCCTTCTCCACGTGGCCGCTGCTTTCTCTGTTTTATTGTTATTGTTATTGATACCATTCAGCCAGACTGGAGACTGCCCTCTGAAAGCTCTGCTCCTCCCCACCCCGAAAGTCATTAATGTGCATCTTATGGCCTTGGAGATGATTAAAGGATGATTTCTATTCCCCTCTAGTCATTTGTCATTTTGCCTTGGATCATAAAAGTCTAGGGTAAGTTTCCAGGGAGATTTAATCAAGTGACTGGAATAGAGTTTTATAAGATGTCTCTCCAGAGATAAGGGGGTGGGAAAAGGAGAGGTTGTTAGACAGAGTTCCTGCCATTTCCTGCCTATGGGATCCTGATCAAGCCCCTTCTCCTCTCTGATGCTCAGTCACCTCCTCTGTGGAATGTGTGATTAACAAGCTGATGTCCATAAACACATTAGGCACAGGTGTGGCCGCATACAGCAGGTGCTCAAAAAGTGAGATATTCCGTCCCTCCTCGCCTTAAAAGAGGGCTCAGAGTGCTGTCAGTGCAGCACTGAGTGTTTCCCAGGTGCGGAAAGTTGGTACCTACAGAGACACAGCTCAAGATGCCTCCAGAGGTCATTTAGAGCAGCTCAAGGGTCAAAGATAGAGGAGTTTGCCAACATCTCTGTTGGGATAGTGGTCGTCGTGCCCTGCAGGAGACTTTTATATACAGACGGGGCACATTGACCTCTTCTGTCTCTTGGAATCATTTGCTCCCTAAAGTCCCCACACCCTTGGAGCCATTGCAACATGAGAATGGCCAACCTAGACCAAACCCTGGTCAGACTCACTCTGGCCTGTTGTTCTGTAACCATTGAGAGGCAAAGGGACCATCCCTGGGATAGAAGAGGCATCCTCATTGGTTATAACTGTGCATGCTGGGTGGAAACTGAATCTCGAGCAGCAGTTCTGTGCAAGGGGCTGGAGGATGGTGAGATAAATAAAGCACAGATTCTCTGTCACAGTGTGAGAGGAGTTGTATTAGGACTGTTTATGTTGTGCTATGAAAGAGGGATTCCTTCTACCAGAAATGCAGGGTAGGGAAGTTCTGCAACCTGAGATAATGAACCAGCAGGTCCTGCTCAATAGTCATAAGACTCTAACCGAGGTCTCTGAGAAAAACAAGAGGTAGTGGAGAAGCCAGCCAAGACCAGTTAGAACCAAGACATCAAAGAAAACAACCTCAGGTTACCCTAACTGCTTATTATACCCTGCTTATAACATATCAGCCTGCTAAAAGAAACTCCCATCAGTGCCATGACAGTGTGTAAATGCCACCGCAACTCCCAGCAGTTACCCCATATGGTTTAAAAAGAAGAGGAACCCTTGGTTCCAGGAACTCCTCACCCCTTTCCCAGAAATCTTATGAATAATTTTCCCTCTGCTTAACATAAATTTAAATAGAAGGTATAAAATAAGACCCCAGAAATTCACAAGGTGCTGCTCTCCGTTGCTCTAAGAGATAGCGGCTGCTCTGTCTATGGGAGAAGTCTTCCTTCTGTTTCTTTGTTTCTTCAATAAACTTGCTTTTGCTTTACTCTGTCAGCCCACTCTTGAATTCTTTCCTGCGCAAAGTCAAGAGCCCACTTGACTGTCAGGCTGGACCCCAATTTGGGGGTCCATGTTCCTGTATCAAAGCCATGTGATCTGGGGGTAGGCATTCAGAATGTACAGGAGTTGCCTAGACAGAGGGGCTGCCTGGACTGAGGGGAGAGGATGAGTGAGAACCCAGAGGAATAAGGCAAAGTGGGAGTGGGAGGTGCATCTGGAAAGGTAATTTGGGCCAGATGGTAATAAGCCTCACATATGAGGAGTCCTGGCAAAGTTGCCACTGAAGAGAGTTCTCAAGCAGCATGACATAATCAGATCTATTTATCCTGAACACCCACTTTTCTTCATATTTCAGAATGTGACGAACAACTTTATGCTCTCATGAAAACATAAAACACTATAATGTTCTTTAGCATTTGTAAAGTATTTTCTCATTCATTATGGCATTTTTAATTTAGGTGAGTAATAATGTAACATATCCAAATCAGTGTTCTATCAGTTAGTACCTTTTTATTGGAAACAAAAAAAACCTGTGCTGCTGAGAATTGAAGAGATAATTAAAGACTCAGTTACCAAAGGGCAGGGAATGAACAGCCCTGGGATACAGGGCACATGAAAGAATGCCCTGTCCCTAGAGGATTCCAATGTGGAGATGAGTCACACCCAACCATTTTGTTGTGATGTCTTTTTAAAATTTTTTTTTTTTACATTTTACAGTACTTGAAACATAAATATAAACATAGAAAATAATATAATAAGCAACTGCGTTGCTACACCCAGTACTACCAAATCATGACATGTTGTCATATCTGTTTTAATAAAACATTAAAGATACAATTAAAGGTGCTCTGTGCTCCCTCTCCTGTGTCTCATTCTCCTGTATTCCTCTCTCCCAAGGGTCATGAAAACTATTATCTTTTATATGCATGCTTTTATTACTTTTATTATATATGGATGTATAAAAAATACATTGTATTGTTTTGTGACTTGCCTTTTTTGCTCAACATTTTCATTTTGGGTTTCAGCCAAATTGATCCATGTAGGTTTAGTTTGTTCATTTTTACCAAAATGTAATATCCCACTATATAAATATGCGCCTTTACTCTCCTCTGCCTCCTCTTCCCTCTTTTCCTCCCCTTTCTACTTGTCCCACCTTCTCCCTCTCTCTCTCTCTCTCTCTCTCTCTCTCTCTTTGGGTTTCTTAAACTCTGGGACCAGACCCTGAAATGGAGAGTTGTAAGGCTTATCAGGAAGTATTCTCAGAAGATATACATAAGAAAGTGAGGAGGGAGAGACTGGGAAGAGGGAGATGTTGAACTGAGATGTGGCTGCATTAGAGACCTCAAGCAATCCCACAGGGAGCTTTGGAAATGGGGTGGCCTTGAGAGTTGTACCCAGTGGCAGAGAGGTGACCTTAGCACCACCAGATTAGCAACTGTGCCAAGGAGGGAGCATCACCCTGGGTGAGCAGTTCTCAGTGTGCAAGGACATCCCCCATGAGATGCTCAGCTGTGAGCCCCAGCACCTGGAGAAAGGGCCAGCTTGAAGAGAGCACTGAGTCTCCACCACAGGCTGCCTCATACACTTCTTGGACACTCAGCATTTATTCTATCCTTCTTCTACTGTGACTCATAGCAATTGAGAATCCAAAAATCTCAAAATGACATTTCTTGGCCTCCATTAAAAGTGGTGCTGTGTATGTAACCTTAACAATATTTATCCCCCCATAATATGATGAAATAAAAAGAGGAAAAAAAAGTGGTGCTGTGGATGTGGCTCAGTTTGGCTAACCAGATGCACTTGTGTGAGGTTTGAAAGGAAGGCATGAGGTGGAAGCTGTGTTTCTGCTCCTGTACTTCTTCTGGAAAGCAGAGGCAGGGGCTGGATGCGGCTTTTCTGCATCAGTGATAGCAGAGATGCTACTGTCTAGGAGGCACTAGCATTGTGGGTGTTGAAAAACAGCCTATGGGGCATCAACCCTATTAGGACAGGTCACAGCAGTGGTTGCGTGTTCTAGAATCAGCAACTGCGGCTTCGGATCTTGGCAGCTTCAGATCTTGGCAGCTTCCTGGTTGTGGCAATGGCAGGTTAGTTCTGAGACCAGAGGTATCTTGATCTTAGAGGAGGTGGCAATTCTTTCAGAGTGTGACTCTGGAGGTCATTCCTGAGGTCTCTAGTCTATTTCTTCAGCATTTGTTCTAATGATTCTGTAAGCCACTTAAATCCCCCAGCTGATTTCAAGTTCCTGCATTTGGAACCTAACTAATTCCTATCAGTTATTTACAATTTTATTTAGTAATTTGTATCAGATATTTGAACTTTTTTCTAATTTGTAGTATTAAAAGCAATGCTGCAATGAATATCCCTATGCATGTTTCCTGTTGAATATATGCAAAGAGTGTCTCTGGAGTATAAAGGCACATCTTCAACATTAGTAGACAGTGCCCAAAAGCTATTTTATCACCTCATGTCCCTCTTAGTGATGTGGTTTCACTTAATGTCATGGTTTCTGAGAACCTATTGACTAGGTTCTTGGAAACTGCAACTTTAAGCAAATCCATGTATTAATAAAATAAGGCCATTTCATCAATGCTATAATAAAACAATCTTGAAGGAAATGACCTCTAATGAAATGACATTATTCAAGGAGCTGCTGTAGAAGAGTTTGGTTTCTCTGCATTATCACCAACCCTTAGAATTGTTATATATTTTTATTTTTTTCCAATTCAGTGCGAAGGGATATCTCTTTGTTGTTTTAACATTATTTCTTCTAATAATTAGTGAGATCAAGCATTTTTTCCATAAGTTTATTCGTCATTCATGTTTCCTCTTCTATGAACTCCCTGTTCACATCCTTTGCAGATTATTCTACTTAGTTGTTCTCTTTTTCATTATTGACTTGAAAAATTTATTTATGTATTCTGGGCTCTAATCCTTTTTTAGGTACATGTGTCGTAAATATAGTCTTCCAATCTGTGGTTTGTCTTTTAACTTTTTATGGTGTCTTTCAATTATGCAGAAGTTTTAAATTTTTTAAGATGGTTCAAAGTTATTGCCCCATGGTGATACTGGACAAATCTCAGAAAGAGTTATGGGGTCAAACTCCAAATTGTCTCCTATTAGTGTCTATGGTTTCAGGTACTTTTATCCAAAGGAATGTATAACTTTTTGAGTCAAGTAATATAATGATGGTTATCTCTTTTCCCTTAATATTTAATCTAATTTGCCATTTGTTTATACCAAGAGGATATATGAAAATATAAACTATTTTCAATCTTTGAGTCACTCTGCTTAAGATTCAAATTCTAGGAAAAAAGAAAAAGATAATCCAAGTAGTCTAGCTGGAATCATATGCTCACTTTTGGCTCAGAAGATTGTGGGGTATCTTGATTGACAGTTCCACCAACTGTATCAATGGAAGAAGAGCAGATCCCCAAATCAGAGCCCCAGTGCAGTGTTCAGATATGGGCAAAATGGATATTGGGCAGGAAAAATAATAGATGTGTGTTTCAGTGTTTGACAGGATGAATATTGAATAAAGGATGCTGATTTTTTAGCTGTAGTAATTGAGAGGTTATTTTTGCAAAATGGTAAAAACATGATCAACTCTTGATAACATATTCGCATATGGTACAATGGGATCATAAAAGAAAGAACCCTCGAATCAGTCCGGGGAATTAGAGAAGGAAATAATGCTTCAGCCACATATAGGGGCAGGTATTCTAGGCAGAAGAAATAGCAGATACCAAAAAAAGGGAAATGCAATAAGCAAGCCATGATCAGGGAATTTCAAGTAGTTTAGTATGGCAGGCATGTGAGCTGCAAAGAGGGATGTTGTGGGGAAAGACAGAGAGGAACAAAGTGTCTTATAGCAATTGACTAATAGATGTCTTTAGAGAGAAATAAATGAGTGTGGGGAAGTATTTCTAATGATAGAAGCTAAAATAAGAGTATTGAAATTTCGGAGGTAAAAATATCTCAAGCTTCAAGGAGTCTAACACACTGTCTCACAGCTGTTTCAAGGTGCCACTGTCAGAGAAAAACACTAGCCAGGGTGGACGTGAGCTGTAGCTCATCTTCTGTTCTCAGATTAAATTTACAGATCTCCATCTGCAGTGCTGTACCAATAGGCTCTAAAGTTAGAATAGCATATGAGAATCACAGACAGGAAGAACGTACAGCCTAGATTTTTTTTTTTTTTTTGCATAGTCAAATATAATGTTCTTGTTGTCCAAAACATGTCTTGATTTTTGTTTCAGGACACATTGACATCTTAGATGTAGACATGCCTCCAGCATGGGGTATAAAACATGCTGTCATCTGTCCTGTGTTTCTACCCAGACGCTTGCCACTTGCCAGCTATGTGGCTTTGTACTTCTCCAAACTTGAATTTTCAGATCTGTAAACTAGTAACTAAAACAATCAAAACAACTACAGACCCCACCAACACCCAAAGCAGATAAACAAACAAAACCTAGATCTCTATATACACCTATATACAGCAGTTGTTCCTAAAAGCTAATTAAATACTACCCTTTTTAAAAAGTACTTACAAATAGAGAGTTGATCTTTGTTTTGAAGTTGTACAGGGCTTTTCAATCTGTAGGTTTAAAATCAGTTAAAGTGATTTTGACCAGCATTAAAAAAATAAAAACAGGCTGGCTGTGGGGGCTCATGCCTGTAATCCTAGCACCCTGGGAGGCTGAGGCAGGAGGACTGCTTGAGGTCAGGAGTTTAAGATCAGCCTAAGCAACAGTGAGACCCCATCTCTACTGAAAATAGAAAAAATTAGCCAGGCATGGCTGCATGTGTCTGTAGTCCCAGCTCCTTGGGAGGCTGAGGCAGAAGGATCGCTTGAGCCCAGGAACCGAGATTGCTATGAGCTAGGCTAATGTCATGGCACTCTATCCCAGGCAACAGAATGAGACTGTTGAAAAAAAAAAAACAAGAAAAACAGAAGAGGCTGGGCATGGTGGCCCATGACTGTAATCCCAGCATTTTGGGAGGCCAAGGCAGGAAGATTGCTTAAGGTCAGGAGTTTGAGACCATTCTGGGAATAATAGCAAGACCTCTTTTCTATAAAAAAAAAAAAAAAAAAAAGATTAAAAAGAAACCAGAATTAAGTATAATACACTGGAACAGCATAGAATACAGTGGACTCAAATAGGAAATATTAAAGGAATACCAAAGTAAGAGGTGCTTTTGTTTCAAAAGCTTTTGTGTGTTTGTGTGTTTGTGTGTATCGTGTCGTCAAGATAAAATAATTGGCTTAAATTAAAAATAAATAAATTTTGAATAAGATGACTCAGGACTTAACCTAGGATTCAGTAGATACCTGCCCAGGATAGGGGAGGGTTGGATGCCCTATGAGTTCTTAATGAATATTAATTGCTAGTCATGGAAGAAGTGATGGAAATCACCAATTGAGGGACCAAGGCATCCATAGAAATTAATGTCCTGATGGGAAGAAGTGGTATCTCGGAGAATAGCTAAGGGCCATTAGCAACAACTCAGCTGCGTCTCTGGGGAATGTCTAAATCAAAGGTCATCATCCTGCTCTCCAGAATAGCAAATGAAGATTCATAGAGCCATAAATCTCCTTTTCTATGGGCCCTGACTTGTGTGGCTCAGTTAAAAGGCAAGGATCAAAAATAAATGTCCTATTTAGTAAACCCAGGGGTCAGGGGCAGAAGCACCCACCATTTTGCAATTCTCTTAGAATCACCCAGTTTAGAGTCCACCAGTAGAAACATCCCTGAGGATATTATCCTTGAAGGAACCTCCATTTGCTCATTTGGAATTGGACCGTATGATCTGTACATTTTCATTCACTTTAACGTTCTATGAGCTGAGGTAAAATTTTTACCAGCACAGCCATCAGTGGATCTTGACATGAGAACACAGTGGTCTTGAAGCCACAACTTTAATTCATTCAATTATGTTTTAAACAAAAGTATACTGTGCTCCCACTATGTTTCTGGCACTAGCTAAATTGAGAGAATGGAGTGAACAAAATATACATGATAAGTCCAAGTGTATTGAGTTTACAAAAGATTAAATGCAGGATGGCATGGGAGAACAGCAGGAGCGCATACAGTATATATCATCTGATCCGGTCTCTGAGTTCATGGGATTCTCTTTTAAGAAAATAACATTTGAATTAAGACCTACTGGTATAATGGTTACTCACTTGCTTGGTAAAATCTCTGGGTGGAATTTTCAGTTATTCCAGGCTGAGGGGTAGCATATTTGAAGGCCACAAAAAGAAGAGAAAGGAAGCAGGAGGCAGGGAAGGGGAGAGAGAGAGAGAAATATTGAGATTACAGGAGAGTAAAAATGATGGGAACTGCAGCAAGCAATAGAGCTGTAGAGGAAGTCAAAAGGCAGGTAAGGCCTTGAAATTTGGAATTTGGAATTTATCCAGGAACTTGGAATTTATCCTAAGAGCAATGAAGCACCATGTGGAAGAACTTAAGCAAGTGTTTTGATAAAGCTGGTGGCTGCTGCAGAGGAATTCAATAGAACTGACAGACTTAAGGATTTTGTTTTTAGTTTATATTTGTTTTAGTCTAGGGAAATTTAGGAGATCCTCAGCAATGACCCTGATTAAACTTATCTCCACTAGAGGGGCATTGGCTGGCCACTGGCAAAATTATGAGGTCTATAATATCAATCTTTCAACAGCACCCTCCTAGACTTTCTACTCCCCACCTTGACTCCTGTCCCACCATACTGCTGTGTGTAAGACACTGGGCTATAAGGACAATGGACACCTTCCAGCTTCTGTTTACTGCTTGTTTGCTAACTTCAAGGCATTATGAGTACATTATGGGATGCAGAGGAAAAAGACAAAGAACGTGGAAACCCGAGTCTCTCAGCTAGGACCCGGAAGAGGTTAGAGCCTATCAGGGGCAGGACGAAGTAAGAATCACTGTGGGGGAGGATGCATGACCAGTGTGTAAACAACTGAGTTATAAAAAGGAGACTAACACACAAAGGAGGGTCCCTGCCCAGAGAAGAGGCCACTGCGCTGGCACTCTGGGGGCTCGGACCCTAGCTCGAGCTAGACAATAAAACTCCTTTTGATAATTACAGCGTCGGTGACTCTGTCTCTCTGTCCTGGGGCCTTGTAAATCTTGAATATAACATGTGTAACTGCTCCAAAAATCTGTGGCTTCAACCATAAACATCAATCTCATTCAATCAATTGTGTATCTCCAAAGGTTGGCTGATCTGAGCAGGGCTCATCTGGGTGGTTCTGCCTCAAGCTGTGGGTGCAGAGAACCTGGATTCTTGCTGAGGTTTGGACTCAAGTCTGTCCATGTGTGTTTATTCATTCTGAGCATCAGGCTGAACACACATCAACTACCCTGGGAAGCCTCTCTCGTGGCAAGGGCAGAGGCTCAAGACCAAGTGGTTGCACAAGAGCCTCGGCCCCAGCATGGCACACTAACACTTGGCTGACCATCATTCCTTGGTTGACCCTGCTCTGTATTTTGTGGAAAAAAAAAATATATATATAACATAAAATTTACCATTTTAATTATGTTCAAATGCACAGTTCTGTGGCTAGCTCTTCCTACTTATGTGAAAGATTAAAATATGCCACCCCAAAGTGTGCTTCTTTGGCATAGTTGAGATGGCTCTTCAGACGGGCTACAGAGACAGGAATAGCTCTAAAAAAACTGTCCTTCTGCAGGGGGAGATTTGCAGAGAAAACTCTACATTAGTGAAATAAACTGCAGATGCAAACAGGCTTCCTCTGAGGCCCCTTATCTGCCTTATCTCAATCTAGGAAAGATTATCTCACAGTAAAGGGAGACTGAGGGTCAGACACTTCTAAAGTTCTGACAGAGCTCTGCATAGCAAGACAGTCTTTGCTCACTGTGCATTTCCTCCCCTCACCCTCCCACAACTTGCTGCCACTTCCCTTTGGGAGCCCCTGAGCTTATATCCCTTTCTACATGGTATAAATCTTCACTCATTTGGTCCTTCTTTGAGTCTCATATTTTGTGTAGCTCCCGTGCATTTGCAACACAAATACATTTCCATGCCTTTCTCCCTATTGATCTATTTTCAGTTTGTTTCATGGACTCAAATTATCAAACTTTCAGAGGGGAAAGGGAGGAAAATTCCCTTTGCCCTAACCTGTACCATAATTTCTTCAAGGTTCATGCATGTTGCAGCATGTGTTAGAATCTCCTTCCTTTTTAACGCTGAATGATATTCTGTTGCATGTATACACCACATTTTTTATGCATTCATCCATCAATACACACTTAAGTTGCTTCCACCTTTTGGTACTTTTTAATAATACTTCTATGAACATGGATGTACAAACATCTGTTCAAGTCCTTGCTTTCAATTCTTTTGTGTATCGACCCCTGAGGAGAAATTGCTGGATCATATGGCAATTCTGTTTAATTTTTGAAGAACTATCATACCAATTTCCATAGCAAGTGTATCATTTAACATTTTTACCAACAATGCAAAGGGTCCTAAATACATCCTCACCTATATTTGTTATCTTCTAGTTCTTTAATAATAGTTATCCCAATGAATGTGAAATGGTATCTCATTGTGCATTTGGTTTGCATTTATTTAATGATCAATGGTTTTGAGCATCTTTTTATGTGTTTCTTGACCCTTTGTATATCTTCTTTGGAGAAATTTTTATTCAAATCCTTTGCCTATTTTTTGAATTGGTATGTTTGGGTTTTTGTTGTTGAGTTGAAGGAGTTCTTTATATTTTCTGAATATTAATATTTTATCAGATATGTGATTTGTAAATATTTTCTCCCATTCCATGGGTTGCCTTCTCACTCTATTGGTTGTATATTTTAACACAAAAATGTTTTTAATCTTAATGAATTCTAATTTATCTAATTTTTTTGTTGTTGCCTGTGCTTTTGGTGTCACATCCAAGAAATCATTTGCCAAATCCAGTGTCATGAAGCTTTTCCCCAGACCTTGTTTCTATAAAGGAAAAAAACTATTAAGTACATAGTAAAAGGTAAGAATACAAGGTGAAGAGAAGTACTGGTGCTGCTAAGACTCAACTTACTACACCTCCCTTCCCTTCTTCCAATTGTTTGCTGTTCTAATACTCTCCTTGTTCTGCCACGTAATTTTGCTCTTATAAAGGAATGCAGTCAACTCTGAGGTGACAGTGACTAAGACTTGTCTATAAGAACCACAGCTCCCAGGAATATTTGGGCAAGAAATCTTAAAACCAAGGAAAAGAAGACATGTGTTTGACATTTAGCTCATCTCTAAGCTTGTGGTAAAAACTTTCTCACACCCTAAAGCCACAAATCAGAAAACTTGCTCAGTTTTACATTTGCCGTCATTTCTTTTATTCCAGCCTTTAGCATCAAACTGCTTTGTTGATAAATGTTATCAGGATTCCACTACAAATGGCTATGGGGGGGGGGGGGTTAACTGTGGATACATGTTAGCCAAGCAGACCCCATTCATGAAATAAACAAACAAAATATTGATAAGCCTTTCCCACAGTGTTGATCCCCCCTTCAAGGAAGTGTGATCCCATTGATGCAGGGGGTGCCCCAAAGAAAGGAGGAAAGCCCCCTGAACTCACCAGGTGGGTCCTTGGCTTCACACAGGAATGAATTTGAGAGTGAGCCAACGAGCTACAGGAAGGCTTTATTGAGAAAGATTCAGACAACAGATTCTACTCCACAGAGTAGGGGTGCTTTCCCAAGCAAGAGGGGGACCCTTATGGGCCAATGGGAAAGTTTTTAAATGTTCACAAACCCCATGTGTGACCAGAACTGTCTTGAGGTCAAGCCAAAAAGGTTAATCATAAACTGCTGTCACAGAAAGGTAAGCACAAACAGCTTGTAATGCATCTGGCTTGGTCATTCATCCGTCCTCCCGTGGTCCCAGGCGGCGACTTGCTGGCGCCATCCTTGTTCAGTGTGGTTTGGATCTGGTCAGCATGGCTACACTCAGGCTGTTTCGCCCTTTAATTTTTGCCTTATTCCTGCATTACAGCTACTTTGGGCAATGGCAATGGCAGATAGCTACTCTTCCTTTTCTCACAACTGTTTCCAAGTCATATTTACACTGTGTGATTTGTTTTATAAAGCTGAAGAAGATACTTTCTTGTAGTCTTCTTCACGTTTTGGTAAGTCTTTTTTACATTATGTAATTTCTATAATAAAACAAAGGGTTCTCCCCACCCTGCTTTCTAAATGTAAAATCACAATGCTGAATATGCTCTTTTCTTCACCATCATCTCAAGGTACCCAACACATACACACACACACACACACACACACATAGTCCCGAATCATTGATTCAGAAAGCAGAGGGACTGGAAGGGGGTTTTGTTGTTGTTTGTTTTGTTTTGTTTTTGTTGTGGAGAGTGCAAAGACTGATTCAAATCAAGGTTTATGTGTGTGTGATGGACAGAGGGAAGGTACACCAGGCTGGCTGTGTGAGGTCACTAGGAATGGAGCTTGATAGGTAAGGGAGAGTTTATGCCCACACTGGCCAAGAGAGAAGGTGGGTGGAAGGGACATAGCTGGGAAGATAAATTCCATCCACCACTCAGTTACACCTCTAGCGAGTGCTGGTTAAGCCCACATCAATCTACCTGTTGAAGTTGACTACGGACACACATATGTAGGCAAAAAAGCTGGGTGGCTCTCCTGTGGCCTTTATGATAAAAATCCCAAAAAGGCTTAGTGATAATATACAGAGAGAAAAAATATGCATGGCTAAAGTTAGAGGAAAAGCTTTCTATGCCTAATTTGTTGCAGAAATTATTCAAGAAGAAGTCAACTGTGAAAATATGACCAGAGAGACCCCGCCAAGGTTAGCGTGAACCATTAGGATCTACTGAGCAAATGCTAGCTATGTAATCGAAAACTGCTTGGTTGAAGCTTTAACTTAAGTACCAATTTTTCTCGCTCCCAGTTTGAATAAGGAAATGGTGTAGGGGGACAGGCTGATGTGACCACGTTGCAGGTAATTGTGCTGAGACGAATAAAGTGGCTTCTCTGGTTCTCTGTCAGAGAAGCATTTTCTTCCTTCCTTCTTTCCCCTTTCTCCCACAATACCTGCATATCCACCTCATATCCTACACAGAAAGTAACAGAGACACTGGTTTTGCTGGGGTTTTACCAGAGGACTAGGAACAGTCCTTTTTTCATTCAAATTGGCCAGTTCTTGGCTAGATGCAGGGGCATAAATAAAGAGCTAAACAAAGCCTGAAAAGCAAAAATAAAGAGCGGTGGGGGTGGGGAGCCTAATGGTCTCACATGGGCTATGAATTAATCCGTGTCATCAGAAGAAAAGCTTATCTGATATCTCAGTGACTATCCTAGCAAGGGCATATTTCAAATCATCCTCAAATTTATACTGACACTCACTACCCTCCAATAGAAATCTCTCACCAGATTTTATTCTCTAATGGACATATAATAAAAGGTAATATATTCTTAGACTGGGCAATAAATAGGGAACCCTCGGCAGCACTGTCATCCTGAGGAAATCTCAGGTCTTCTGGGATGCATATTCATTCACACAATAAGAAGACACAAATCAACATGGTGGCCGAGCAGGCGCAGAGTGAGTGATGACCTTGGTTCTTAATGAAACCAAACCATGAAAGGCATTAGAGAGATTGATTGGAGTTAAGTTAGCTGCCAGTGTTAGCAGGGGTACCCCAGGCTGTAATGAAACTGCCAGGGGTTATTTATGGAGATATAGGGTTCAGGGTGTAAGTTATGTCCAGCAGGCTGTTTTTATAGAGAGACACACACTTTAACCTCCACAATGAATGGAGCTGCAGACATCCAGTCCCACAGGGCTCCTCTCCCACTGGTTGGGATAGCATGATTTCCAAAGCATTTGCACCAGGCTGAATAAAGGCAGGCTCACAACCAGAAGGAAAATAGGCCACCAGTGTATTGTTTGAAAATGTTGGGGTTAGGAAGAACAATAGAAAGTGTTGACATTCACATTAAATAATTGCATTTAAAACAAAATAAAACAAGCACGCATATAAAAAAAGATGTAATTATCTAAGCTAGAGGACAAGATGTATGTTTATTTTCAATGTTTGTTAATTGTCCTTTAGCCATGGCACCTTTCATGAGAGCTGGAAAGGGAGAAGAGAAAAGGAAAACCAATAATGATTGCATGCCTTAACAACAACCCTGAGAGGGAGGCATTAGAATGCCCATTTTACAGATGCAAAAATTAAGAAACTTTCCTTAGGAAACACTGCTAGAAAATGATATAGTTTTCATATTTGTATTAGTCAGTGTTCTGGGATGAAATAGGTGGCACCCTCAAAAGAGGTTTAATTAAGAAGAATTTATCCCAAAGATGGGAACATAGGTAGGCATGGTGAGGTCTCCAAGCATTTAAAAGTGGGGAAAGCTGTGATCACCCCTATTCCCAAGGATCCATTGTGTGGACCCAACCAGATGGGAGGAGGCAGAGGATTCTGGGTAATGCAGTACACATGTTCAGCCACCTAGGGTGACACAGGAGGGTAGAGAAGGGTGACAGGTGGATTCATGGGAGGAAAGTAAATAACTAGCACCTTGCCACGTTCTTCAACCCAGCTCTATTTGCTGTATTTTTTTTTTAACTTTAGGGCGAATGTGGAGAAAAGGATGGAAGCAAGCAGAAAAATAGGACTTTTCAAGAGCCACTAGGAATAAGATTATATGAACTATAGCACAGCCAAGGGCTGGAAATGTCACCTAATCAGAAAGTCTCTTTAATTTCCTGCCTGACTGGTGCAAACAGAAGGAAATGGGGAAGTGGTGCATGGGTTTTGTGGTCCAGGTGTGACTCTTCAGAAGCTGCCTCTCTCTTAATTTGTTGCCTTGTATTCTGTAAAGTGTCTGTAAAAAGATGTGGAGGGGCCTGGGCATCAATGGCGATAGGCCCAGGGACACAGCAACAGCAGTAGGGGCTACAACAGCTCATTTCTACAGAGAGGAGAAAAGGGGATGGGGAGAAAATGAGGGAAGGACCCAGCAGAGCTCAATGCTGTGTGGGCTATCAGGGCCTCCTCGAATGCAGAGCCTGAGACCGGGACTAACTTGGGCATGTAGTTTACTTGGGAGGTGATAACAAGAAACAGAAGTGAGGGAGTGGGGAAAATAAAACAGGAATTTTTCAAAAGCAAAAAAACTGAGAAATTGTACAGAATACATTTCAGAATTAATGCACTAGAGGAAAGAGAGGTTGGGGCATTGGTCTGCTCACTCTTATTCTCCATTAGTTAAGATTTGCTCGCACAAGATATTTCCAGGTTGCTGCTACTTGTGCTGGAATCAGTTTTGAAATCCCAGAGAAGCCAGCAGAGAAGAAGAGAGCAGAAAGGCTTCCCACCAGAGCTGCAGGTAGACTCAGGTTGGGCTGAAGACCAAATAAATGATGACTCCACTCATCCTGGCTCAGTCATCCGAGAAGACTGGATTTGCTGAGGGAGCAAGAATGGCCTTCAAGAAGTGGAGACTCTGAATGAGACTGGTGAGAATGAGAACCAGCCATACATATTCAGAATTAAAAAGTAAAAGTCTTTATTAATATCCCTTGACTTTCCCACTAACTTTTTCCCAGAACAATAAATTTTTTTTTCAGGAATATGGTAGACCAATAAATGGTTTCCTGTGTTAGTTTCCTAGGGCTGCCACAACTAATTACCACAAACTGGGTGGCTTGAAAAAACACAAACCTATTCTCTTACAGTTCTGGAGTCCAAAGTACAAAATCACGGTGCTGACAGGCAGGCCATCGTCTCTCTGATGGCTCTAGTGGAGGACTCTTACCTCATCCTAGCTCCTGGAGGTGCCCAACAATCCTTGGCTTGTAGACACATCACTTCAATCTCTGCCTTCATCATGACATGGTGTTTTAACTGCATGTTTCCGTGTCTCTGTTTTCTCTTCTTATGTGGACACCAGTCATTGGACCTCATCTTAACTAAATTACATCTTCGAAAACCCTATTTCCAAATAAGACATGAATTTTGGGAGTACACTATTCAACCCAATGCATCCCTCAAAAGATACTCATGTCAAATCTCTGGAACTTGTGAATATTACCTTACATGGCAAAAGAGCAGATAATACCTTATAAGGGAAAGAATGTGATTAAATTAAGGATTTTGAGAGGAGCTGTTTATCCCGGGTTATCTGTTTGGACTTATTGCAATCACCAGTATCCTTGTAAAGGAGGCATGGGGGAATTTGGAGGAGACATGCACAAAATAACCAGAAGGTGATATGATGATGGAGCAGAGAAAGATGCAACCACAAGCCAAGGAATGCCAACAGCCACCAGAAGCTGGAAGAGGCAAGGAACAGATTCTCCCTTTATAGCCTCTAGAAGAAATGCATCCTTTAGCAACACCTAGATTTCACACTTCTGGCCTCCAGAACTGTGAGAAAATAAATTCCTGTTGATGTAAGCTATCCCGTATATGGTAGTTTGTTACAGCAAACTCAGGAAACTAATATAAGGAATTTTCTGAAAACCCATTATTATGACACTAGAGTGCTCATTATCCTTATTAAAGACCCTTTTTTGGTTCTTTAGTAGGTGAATGGATACATCCAAACAATAAAATATTATTTAGCACTAAAAAGAAATGAGCTATCAAGACATAAAAAGACATGGAGTAAATGCATATTACTAAGTGACAGAAGCCAATCCAAAAAGGTTACATGGTATATGATTCCACTATATGACATCTGGAAAATGTAATTTTCAAATATTGACATCAAATATTGACATCTCTTCAAGATTTACTTTGAAACCTCTACCTTGCATAATAGTTCCCCAACCCCGAACTATTATGTCACCTACATGCCTGAATCAATAAAGCCCCTGCATCAAACAACCTGTATTTAGCCCAGAATCCTCATTAAGACCCTTCCTTTGCCTTCTCTCCTCCAACACACCTGCTAAAGCTCTGTTGAGGCAGGGATCCTTCTGACCACAGTATTGTTGGGGAACCAGCTTTCAACACTAGTGACTGTGGAGTGGTTGTTGGGCATGCTAACCATTTTCTTCTTCTTTCACAATATAAAACGTTCCATTTTAATCAACAGTCTTGAATTAAAAGTAGTTGAGATTGGTATTTAAAATTTTTTCTGAAGATTTTATTTTTTTAGACCAGATTTAGGTCTAAATCTGATCTATAGGATGATTGAGGGAAAGGTACAGATATTTCCCATATACCCCTCCCCCTATACTGGCATAACCTTCCCCAGTATCAACATTCCCCACCAGCATGGCACACATGTTACCATCAATGAACTTACATTGACACATCATTATTACCCAAAGCCCAGAATTTACATTAGGATTCACTCACAATGTTGTACATTCTGTGGGTTTGGACAAATGTATCTGTATCCATAATTATAGTATCATATGGACCATTTTCACTGCCCTAAAAATTCTCTGTGTTCTACCTATTCATCCTTCCCTCTCCACCAACCCCTAGGAACCGCCGATCTTTTTACTGTCTCCATAGTTTTACATTTTCCAGATGTCATATAGTGGAATCATATACCATGTAACCTTTTTGGATTGGCTTCTGTCACTTAGTAATATGCATTTACTCCATGTCTTTTTATGTCTTGATAGCTCATTTCTTTTTAGTGCTAAATAATATTTTATTGTTTGGATGTATCCATTCACCTACTAAAGGAGATCTTTGTTGCTTTCAAGTTTTGACAATTTTGAATAAAGCTATTATTAACATCTGTTTGCAGGTTTTTGTTTGAACATAAGTTTTCAACTATTTGGGGTAAATACCAAGAAGCATGATTGCTAGATCATATGGTAATAGTATGTTTAGTTGTTATAAGAAACTGTCAGACTGTCTTCCGAAGTAGCTGCACCATTTTGTATTCCCACAAGCAATGAATGAGAGTTCCTGTTGTTCCACATCCTCGCCAGCATTTTGGTGTTGTTAGTGTTCTGGATTTTGACCAGTCTAGGTATGCAGTGGTATCTTAACTGTTTTAATTTGCATTTTCCTGATGACATGTAATGTAGAGCATCTTTTTATATGCTTATTTGCTTTCTGTATATCTTCTCAGGTGAGGTGTCTGTTCAGGTCTTTGTCCTATTTTCAATTACACTGATTACTTTTTTTTTACTGTTTTTAAGAGTTCTTTGTACATTTTAGATAGCAATCCTTTATCAGATATATCTTTTGCATATATTTTCTCCCAGTCTATAAGCTGCCTTTTTATTCTCTTGACAGTGTCTTTTGCAGAGCAGAATATTTTAATTATAATGAAGTCAAGCTTATTAATTCTTTCCTTCATGGATCATGCCTTTTGGTGTCATATCTAAAAAATCATTGCCAAATCCATGATCATCTCGATTTTCTCCTATGTTATCTTCTAGTAATTTCATGGTTTTGCATTTTACACTTAGGTCTGTGGTCTACTCTGTGTTAATTTCTGTGAAGGTTTAAGCCTGCATCTAAATCTATTTATTTATTTTTCTGTACGTGCTAACCATTTTAGAGTAAAAGCCCAGCTGGTAGCATGGGATATAGCCTTAGTCATTGGCAAGGGCAAAGCAGAGATTTAGGGCTCCTGCCAAGAGGCTGAGTCTCTGTAGATGTTGAAAACTTTGATCTTCATCCTCTGGAGCAGTAATGTCCAAATGTTATAACAGTACATCTTCACTGGTAAGTGATTTTTTAAATTACAAGTGTCTAAGATATATATGTGTGTGTGTTTATATATTACTTATTTTGTATAAAGTATTTACAAGTTCTACTGTTTTATGTATATTAAAAGCATAGACTTTTAATGTAAAAGTCATTAGTCTACTTCTATGTAAAAGGCTGAAATAGAAATGAAAACCGGTTTAAAATAATTACAAATTTTCATATCAATACCACCAAAATCTTTGGTTATGTCACTAAAAATAGTATCACTAACTAATATTTTGGTGACAGCAACAGAATTATGAAATGTGCAAAGATTATCAGGTATCCTTTCAGTGGGATGCTGAGCATGGTCTAACAAACCCTTCAGGGTTATTTGATCCTGTAGAGCTTCATGCCTTTGATTATCTTTGACTAGGCTATTTTACAATTCCATAAATTGTAAGAAACTGATGATAATGCAAATTATTTTTGCCTGTAGAAATGCAAATGAATTTTCTCCAGTAGAGATACAATTGATTTCTGCCCGGTAGAAAAATATAGTTTGTTGCCCTATAGGATATCAACCAGTTTTGCAGCTACTAGCAGATTCATTTTAGCGTTCCTGATTGCCTGTAACTATGTCTACTCTTCAGATTTTACTTTGAACTGGATGGATCATCTTATAGTTTTCTCATTAATTAACAAGCTATCTTTAATGAAAAATATTCATTATATATATGACATCATGATTTTATCTCTTTGAAAATCATCCATTAACAAATGAAAACAAATATGTGTCTTTTTAATAATCTTAGTTTGGCCTTTTGTGATACAGCAATTTACATGTCTGATTCTAAGTTTAGTTAATTTCTATGCTTGACTTTAATGGATGCTATTACACTTTGTAAAGATGAGTTGGTCCAAATATGAAATCCTAATGGTCATTTTTCAATTCCCCCACTAATTATGTAAAATGTCTTTGATTACAGAATTGTCTTCTGTGATGTTAATCAGTTGTTATTGTGAACTGGTAAGAATTTGGTTTTTTTTAATGTATGAGTGTGTCTAAGCGTGCATGTGTGTAAGTATAATCAGATGGACTCATATCCCACTGAAATGTTTCAGTTAAAAGATTTTTAAATTGGTTTAAAAATTATGTTTCCCAGTTTTATAAATGCAGATGTAAGAGTTACTATAGTTCTCCCTCTTTGAAAAACAAAATCTTGTAATGCTTAAAATACTTTTAGACATCCACCTTTAAATGCTCTTTCCATAGCACAAATTTTATTTGAAAAACAGTTATTTTCTCACTCATTCTTAAACCATCATTTTTGTCTTGAAGACACAGGTTGAATACAGTATTAATTATTTTTTTTCAAAATGTATGCTAGGTAGTGTCATTTTGAACACCACAGTTCATCGCAAAAAGAATCGCAGTTTTGGCCAGGCCTGGTGGCTCACGCCTGTAATCCTAGCACTCTGGGAGGCTGAGGTGGGCAGATTGCTCCAGGTCAGGAGTTCGAAACCAGCCTGAGCAAGAGCGAGACCCCATCTCTACTATAAATAGAAAGAAATTAATTGGCCAACTAATATATATATATATATATATATATAAATTAGCTGGGCATGGTGGCACATGCCTGTAGTCCCAGCTCCTCGGGAGGCTGAGGCAGAAGGATTGCTTGAGCCCAGGAGTTTGAGGTTGCTGTGAGCTAGGCTGACGCCACGGCACTTACTCTAGCCAGGGCAACAAAGCGAGACTCTGTCTCAAAAAAAAAAAAAGAAAAAAAGAAAAAGAATCTCAGTTTTGTGAAAAGAAAAAAATGTGTGTTATGGGCTGATTTATGTCCCCCAAAAATTCATATGTTGAAGTCCCAACCCTCAGTACCTCAGATTGTAACCTTATTTGTAAAAATAAGGTCTTTAATGAGGTGACTAAGTCAAAGTGAGGTTCCCAGGGTGGGGCCTTAATTCAATATGACTGGCATCCTTATGAGAAGATGGAGAGATACAGGGATGAACATGCACACTGAGAAAGGCCAGGTGGGGACATAATGTGAAGGTGGCCATCTGCAAGTGAAGAGGAAAGGCCTCTAGAGGAACCAAACCTTCCAACATTTTTATCTGGGACTTCTAGCCTTCAGAATTGTGAGAAAATAAATTTATGTTGTTTAAGCTACCCCATCTGTGGTAGTTTTGTCATGACAGCCCTAGCAAGCTAATACAATGTGTAAACTATCTTTAAGTTTGGTAACACTTTTCAATTATTTCCTATGAGAAAACCTATAAATATCTTGTGCTAAAAAAAAAAAAATGCTTATCTCTCTAAAAATCTATTTAAAATAATTTCATAAAAATCTCTAAATCTCCTTAACAAGAGGATATAAACTACCTAACACAAAAATTATAATATGCTGGAAGTATGCTAAAAACCAGGAAATAGGGAGGTCACCACTGTCAAGACTTCCATGCTGTGAAATTCCCATTGTTTTCATCCCTGACATGGAGATTGACCTACTTTCTAGGTAAAGGCCCCAAACCTCCGGAGTCAAGCTATAGAATAACTAAAGCTCAATTTCCTTTTTTTTTTTTTTTTGTCTAAAAGATAAAAACAAAATACAAACAAAATTTCCAAAATGTTCTGTCTGTAACCCTAAGAATTATCTTTTACATATATGAGACACCCATCCTGTGCCTTGGAGATCAACACTATAGGTAGTGGTTACCTTTGAAAAGTTTAAGAAAAGTAGACATGATTTAAAATGATTAAAATCTTGGCTCTGTGAAAACTGAGTTATGGGTAGGTGAGAATAAATGGAGTGAAGCCAGTTAAGAAAGATGCTGATGCAATTTTCCAAGAGAAATGATAAGAGTATAAAAATGAAGAGTTGTTATAAGGATAAAAAGAAGGCGACAGATTCCCAACATATTACAAGGCCAGAGTTGGCCAGAGTTGGGCAGCAGATTAATTGTGGGGTGGGCAGGGAAAATGTTAAATGAACATGTTAAAGTTGAGATTCAGAATTTTATGGTGTGGGGAATGGGGTGAATGGTGAGGCCATTAAAGAGATAGGATACTTTGGAGAAGAGGGAAATCATGATTTACATTTATTTGTGTTGAATTTGAGGTACTTTAGAATATCTATTAATAGAATTATCTACCAGGGAGTAAGGTAATTGGCTCTAGAGCTGAGATATTTGGGTACAATTAATTTTTTTATTGATTAGGTAATAATGGGTACATAGGGAAGAAAATGTCATATATAATTAAAGATCACAATTAAAGCAAAATTAGGTAGATCCTTAATATCTCAGTGTCCATTTAATCTTGTCCTTACATAGCCAATCCATAAAAGCGGAACTCTGCTATTACACAGGCCCTAAGTGGGCTACAAAAGACAAACCAGGAGTGCAAGAAAAAAAGCCAGGCCTTGCCTCTAGGAAGGGAATCAGTGGAAGAGTAGGTTCTGTGCCCAAGCACTAAATCAACCAGGGTAGCTCAGGGGCAACTTATTGAACAACTGCTTCCTTCTAGGGAGCTAATTCCACCCAAGATCCCTGGTATGCCATAACCAAGGTTAACCTGCTCCGTGGATGATAAAGTATTGATTTTGTATTTTTTCAGGGTATGCATGACACTAGATGACAGCAAAAGCTATTGGAGTGGATGAATTTATGGAGGAAGAGTATGTTAGGATTTTACAACAGGACCCATTCTGTCTCATTTCAGCTGAGACCCAGAGAAAAGAGGTGCCAATTATTCATCCTCCTAACCCAAAGCAAGGTGAGAGGTCACCTAGGCAGGAATTGCAAAGAAAGTTCCAAAAGATGATTTTCAACCCCTAATCTAACATCCCTTTTTAGGTATAAGAGAATTGAAGTTGAAAAGTCTGAGAGAGAGAATTTCCTTAGGAGAAAGTTATTGGAGTTTTGGGGAACAAGGGCATACCCACTCCTAGTCCAAAAGTAAAAGAAACTTCAAATAAACCATTCAGAGAAGTACCCTTTAGAGTTGGGAGGACAACCTGGACCAGACCCCAGGAATTTCAAGGTCAGAGTCTATTATATCAGCTTGATACATTAGGATATATAGAGCTTAAGGTACGTAGGGAGTTAACTATACTTCCACCAAGAGTAAGAACAAGAATGCCCTCTTTTGGAATCAAAAAGGGCCGCATGGGAAAGATACTGCATACAACCATTTTAAATCCTTTCTAAGAAGACCACTCAGAGGGGTGAGATGGTGTCAATTAGAGAGAAGAACCAGCACAACAGGTCAGGGAGAAACTGTGAGTGGCCACCCAGAGATTACCATCACACTGCAGGAAGCACAGTTGCACAGTCTCAGGGATGGAAACTTCAAGGAAACCATGGACATATCTCATAAGAAAATCAACACTGAACATAGATCAAATCTAGAGAATGCTAATGCCAGGCTTTACATCGGTAATACACAGGTAAGATCTTTTTCTATTTCTTTGATTTTTTTTCTCCTACAGCTATGAAAATGAAAGAGAAGAAATGAAAATGAAAGACAGAAATAACAAGAGAGAAAAGCTTGATCACAAATCTTGGAGTGAGCAAGTGTTGAGAGAGAAGTGACAATAGTAAGTTAGGGGCCTGGGGCGGTGGCTCACGCCTGTAATCTTATCACTCTGGGAGGTTGAGGCAGGTGGATTACTCAAGGTCAGGAGTTTAAAACCAGCCTGAGCAAGAGCAAGACCCTGTCTCTACTAAAAATAGAAAGAAATTAATTGGCCAACTAAAAATATATAGAAAAATTAGCCGGGCATGGTGGCGCATGCCTGTAGTCCCAGGAGGCTGAGGCAAGAGGATTGCTTGAGCCCAGGAGTTCGAGGTTGCTGTGAGCTAGGCTGACACCAGGGCACTCTAACCCGGGTAACAGAGTGAGACTCTGCCTCAAAAAAAAAAAAAAAAATAGTAAGGTAGGGAAGAGGATAACTCTTCCCCAGTGTAGACTTCCACCCTGAAGGAAGAACTTGTCGAGAGGAAAGGAGAAGTTTTCACTTCAAGTGATCTATGGAATACTGATTACTACTACTAGCTATGTTAATTATTCCAATGAGATTTTTATAACTAAAAATGATGAGGGGCCTATTCGCTATTAAATGTCTTCAGAAGAATTGTAGAAATGGCCCTGGATTTCATTCTCGAGTCAGGGATAAGCCCCACAGAGCAGATATGAAAGAACAGTGGAAGAGGAAAGTTCTCTTCTTTTCTCTTGTACCACATGGAGGTCTACTCTTTTAAAGTAAGAGTTATCAGAGTTTATAATTAGAACATAAAAGGTCCAAGAAGGAAGTCTTCCCAGAGCTGCAACAACTTAGGTGTGGGCATAAAAGGGAGCATGAAAGACTGACAAAAAATGGTGAGGAAAGTAGAAGGGAAAGCAGGAGCCAGTGGTATCAGGGAAGTGGTTGCCTTTTTCTTTTAAATGCTGCCCTGTTTCTCCCATCTTCTCACACAATTCCTCACCCTTGCACACACTTAGTGCAATCCTGGGACTGGAAGGCTACTGACCAAAAATTTGCAAAGTGAATGGACAAAACCATCCTGCAAATAGTTTTTATTCAACTGACCCAGCTTTAAAGATTATAGGACTCTGTATACTAAAGAGATTCTTTCTTTACAGATGTTTGAATGGTAAAATCTTGAATCTGGGTTTGTAACTCTGACAAACAGCCAGAGCTGATGAAATATAGTGCACCTCGTTTTCTGCTTTTCCTAACACTTTCACCTTGTGTCATGTGAGCATTGAGCACAGCACATCATGCCTTGAAAGGAAGGGACAACAGGTGTATTCTTTCCATTGGGCAGACGAAAGTGATGGGATCAAAAACAAATGAATAGACTTGATAACAATGATTAGAGCTAGAACAAGACACCAGAACATTTGAATCATGAGGCCTTTTTTTTTTTTAAAGAGACGGGGTCTCACTCTGTCACGCCGGATGGAGTGAAGTGGCACAATCATAGTTCACTGCAACCTGAAACTCCTGGGCTCAACCAATCCTCCCACCTCAGTCTCCTCAATTGCTGAGACTACAGGTGTGCACCACCATGCCCAGCTAACCTTTTTTTAAATTTAATTTTTTGTGGGACAAGTTATTTCCATGTTGCCCAGGATGGTCTCAAACTCCCAGCCTTAAACTATCCTCCTGCCTCATCCTCCCCAAATGCTGCAATTACAGGCATGAGCCACCATACTCACTGGGGGCTTTTAATAAAACACTTTGCTCTCTGAAATACTGTATTATTTGACAATGCCTTTTATTTTGCATAGCTGTTTAAGTTTACAAAGTGTGGTTACCTTCTTCACTTGAAGGTTCTCCACCCTGCTGAACATACCAACTGCTAGTTATCCTACAAAATCGAGCCCTTTGTCAGCACATCTGAAGTCTTCACTAACCCCCTTAAGCCATAAATAAAAATCTTGGACTGTTTTAGATGCCTAGTACTTATTTAAATAAAATGGGAATAATACTATATTTTCTATCACATAGAAATGTTGAGAGGATTAAGAAAATACAGTGAGTGTCCAACACATAGAAGAATTTCAATTAATGATTATGAATTAATGAACATGGTTTCTTCACTCCTAGTGGACATTGAGTGGGGAGAAGACATTGCAAGGATTTCGGCTCTTACCTTGGAGATATTCTTATTAGCATCACGGAGACTTGCCTTCCTCCTATTTGGGCAGGGAAAGACTTGCCTAAATTGCAAATCTTGCCCTGCTCAAAATCAGCAAGAAGACACAATGCTTGTGCTCAGTTCCTGCAACATAAAAACAACAAGGCTCAGGTGACTTCTTAGCCAAAGCCATTCCAATTGTTTCTGCCCCTAACTTAGTTTCAGTGATACGTACCATGTACAGAGTGAAGGCTAAATGACAAATGCATAAACCAGCTGGATAGCAGCAAAGACATAAGCCATTAGGCCCCTTTCTCTGATGCCCAGGGTAGCTTACCTGTTCCTCTTTTCAACAGGCACCACAGTTGGAGGACTCTTTGATGTATTTTGTAAGTCAGCATAGCAACAGCAGGGATATACATATATATATATATATACATATATATATATATATTCAAGGTGTCCTGCATCCAAGCATCTCTGAATGCTTTTAAATACCAGCTTGTACAATGCAGGATCAGCAGGAGTTGGTATTTAATAGAACAGCTAGCAAGAGGAACAGTGTCACAGAAAATCCCACCTGTTTCCTATCCTGACCAGGTGCAAGACACTGTGTAAGCATTCATAGGAAGTTGGTATTATATTAGACACACCTGGGGAAACTGAGACCCTGGGGATAGACACTAGGCAAACTGAAAGCAAGAGATTAAGGACCAACAATGATGACGTGGCTGGTCAATAGCAAGTTAGAGTCTCCAACCCTTATCTTCTGGCCCCAACTTCCATGACCTTGATGCTACAGTGTGGCTATCTTGGTCTTCTCTACAACTTCTTATGTATCTCCCTGATTCAATCACATGCATCCTGGGGACTGAAGAAGAGTCTGCTAAGGCTCTCAACAAAACTATCAACCAGTGAAGTGACTTTCATTTTTTTTAGACCAGTATCTGCAAAATAAATTTCATCGATAAGTTTATTATGTAAAATAGATTCAAGTGGGACTCAGCTTTTTCAATTATAAATTTTGGGAGGGTAGAGTCTGGCCTCCTCAACAGCCCTGAGTCTTCCCTGCTGTGTCCTAAAGTGGCCCCTGCTTGGAGCACAGTTGGATTCAGACCAAACCCCAGGTTGTATCATTAAGGATCGAGTTCTAGAGGAAAGGACCCCCTCAAAGACAATGTTTTAAAAGTCTTCAGAGCACTTTTACCTTCATTTCCTCAGGTGACTTTCTTTGTCGTGTGTTATTATATCATTATATTATGAAGGAATAGTCTGCATATTTCCCAGCTGCACCTGGAGAGTAAGAATTACTCTCCAGGTTAGGACCTAACCCCGGCCTTCTGACCTAAGGCTCTGAACCTTCCCACCACCCCATAGCTGCATCTCGGGCCTGTCCTCAGTAAGGGAAAGTTGGGCCTCATTAAAAGAAAAATGCACAAAGCTATCCAGTTTTCCTAGCACCATTTATTGAATAAGGATTCTTTTCCCCAGTGCATGTTTTTGTCTGCTTTGTCGAAGATTAGTTGGCTATATGAGGATGGTTTTATATCTGGGTTCTCTGTTCTGTTCCACTGGTCAATGTCCCTGTTCTTGTGCCAGTAAAAAGCTGTTTTAATGACTATAGCCTTGTAGTATAATTTGAAGTCTGGTAAATTGATACCTCCTATTTTGTTTTTATTGCCTAGGATTGATTTTGGTGTATGGGGTCTTCTCTGGTTCCATACGAAGCATAAAAATTATTTTTTCTATATCTGTGAAAAATGATGATGGTATTTTGATAGGGATTGCATTGAATCTGTAGGTCACTTTGGGTAGTATAGACATTTTAACAATGTTGATTCTGCCAACCCATGAGCATGGTGTATTCTTCCATCTGTTTACATCTTCTGCTATTTCCTTCTTCAGTGTTTTATAGTTCTCCCTGTAGAAGTCTTTTACTTCCTTAGTTAAATATATTCCAAGGTACTTTATTTTCTTTGTTGCTATTTTGAAGGGAATTGAGTCTTTTATTTGGTTCTCACTTTTACTGTTGTTGGCATATATGAATGCCTCTGATATCTGTGTATTGATTTTGTATCCTGAGACTTTACCAAATTCATTATCAGATTAAGGAGTCTCTTGGTTGAATTCTTGGGGTTTTCTAGGTATAATATCATGTCATCAGTGAATAGTGAGAGTTTGATCTCTTCTGCTCCCATTTGGACGCCCTTAATTCCACTCTCTTGTCTGATTGCTGTAGTGAGGACTTCCAGCACTATGTTGAACAGAAGTGGAGATAGTGGGCAACCTTGTCTTGTTCCAGTTCTAAGTGAGAATGCTTTCAATTTTTCCCCATCCAGTATGATATTAGCTGTGGGTTTGTCATGTAGAAGACTGAAACAAGACCCACGCCTTTCACCTCTCACAAAAATCAACTCACGCTGGGTAACAGACTTGAACCTTAGGTGTGAAACTATTAGAATTCTAGAGGAAAATGTTGGAAATACTCTTCTAGACATTGGCCTAGGCAAAGAATTTATGAAGACCCCAAAGGCAATCACAACAGCAACAAAAACAAATGGGACCTAATGAAATTAAAAAGCTTCTGCATAGCCAAAGAAACTGTCAAGAGAGCAAACAGACAACCCACAGAATGGGAGAAAATTTTTGCAAGCTACACATCTGATAAAGGGCTGATAACTAGAATCTATTTAGAACTCAGGAAAATCAGCAAGAAAAAATCAAACAACCCTATCAAAAAATGGGCAAAGAACATGAACAGAAACTTCTCAAAAGAAGACAGAATAATGGCCAATAAACATATGAAAAAATGTTCAACATCTCTAATCATCAGGGAAATGCAAATCAA
>VSMD01123975.1:0-13831 GCA_008750895.1 Mirza zaza
AAATAATGTCTTGGCCAAGGTTTGATAGACTCTAGGGAAAAATATATATTTTTAAATATATATTTAATATATAAAATACATAATATATAAAATATATATTTGTACATATATACAAAATAATAAATGTAATGAATCCTTATCACTTTTCTTTAAAAATTATCAACACTGTGTCATTCTTGCTCATCCACATACCTTCTACTTTTCCCCTAGTCATATTACTTCACCCAAATGTTAAAAAACATTACTATAATACCACTATTACACCTTACAAAATTAACAGTAAGTCCTCAATATTACTCAAGTCACTCAATATTCCCCAACGTCACTTTGCAAGTATTATGTTCAAATTCAAACCAGATATATATTACATGTAATTTATTACTTACCTCTTTTTGAAACTGTATTATCTACCCTTTCCACCCCAACGCCACCATCCCTTTTCCTCCCATGACTTTAATTTGCAAAAGAAAATAGTCATTTTTTTCTTTAGAATTTCCCATGTTTGGGATTTGGCTGATATCTTCCCCATGAGCTCATTTAACATACATATCCTGTATTTCCTATACCTGGTAGTTAGATATAGAGGCTAGATGAATTTCAGATTGAAATCTTTTGACAAGTGTATTTCATAGGTAGTACTGGTACTTAGGAGGCATATAATATCACTTTTATATAATATCCTATTTTAGTGATATTAAAATTGATCAGTGGATTTAGTTAGAGTCAGCCTGATCCATCCAAAATAAAGTTCCTCATTAACCTTTCACCTAATGGTTTTAGCAGTAATTGAAGACCTTTGCTTAATTCCATTATTTTATAAGAGTTTATGAAATAGTGCCTTTTCCACTTCTGTATTTCTTCTGCATTTACTAGCAGGATTTTTGCTAAAAAATATACTTTTATCAATTACTTGATAACTCTCACAATGTATAGAGAAAAGTCAAGATAAATATTTGATCCTTTACCTTTATTTCCTAATTTTCGTAATAAATTGGTGTTCTAGCAACCTCCAAAGGTGATCAAATTGCTTTGTTTTTTCGTTTTGTCTTATTTTGGGGGTATCATTATGAACTCATGGATTTAAAAAATATATTTGATGTGTTTCAATTTATTGCAGTTATTGTTCTTTTTGAGGCTCAAAGAACAGGAATCCCCTTCAGATCGGTCATCATATGTATATCCATAATCCGGTCATTATGGATATACATTGCTATTGACTTCCCACTGCTGCAAGATCTTTTCAGTGTACAAAGCTAGAAAATAGTTTTTTAAAAAAAAAAAAGAAAGAGAAAAACTTAAATCATGAGTTCATATTGATTTTTACATTTCAAATCAAATATACCAAGTTTTTACTTAGCTTCTTAGATTTTTCTTTTTTTTTTTTTAGTGACAGGGCTAGAATGCAGTGGTGTCATCATAGCTCACTGTAACCTCAAACTCCTAGGCTCAAGCAATCCCCCCGTCTCCACCTCCTGAGTAACTGGAACTACAGGCTCGTGCCACCACACCCAGCTAACTTTTTTACAAGGTCTCAATATATTGCTCAGCTGATCTCTTGAACTCCTGGGATCAAGCACTTCGGTATTCCAAGGTGCTAGAATTACAGGCATGAGTCACTGTGCCCTGCCTTAAATCTTATTTGTATTTCTTATTAGTTATGATGAAAGTTACAGCTCCTTATGGCATTAACTATTTGCTTTATCCAACTATATACAGTAGTTTCAACAAATATGTTTCAACATATTTATTCTTAAATATGTTTACATATTTAAGTATTTGATATTAATTTAATATTTTTTACATATTTATTCCTAAATATAAGACTGCTAAATTCAAGTTAAGATCTCTTTGTGGTTATTTTTGTCCTGAGATATATTCTACTAGACATGCACAATTGAAATATTGAGTTTTAAAATGAATTGAAATAATACTTTTCCATATGGTTATGTCGCCACCAAGATCTATAGCTAGGTTCATTTGTTTCTAGGTGCTTTTGCTTTTTAGAGATAGTTTATTTTTTAATTTCTAAAATAGTTGTATGGTTCCAAATTCAAAACTATAAAAAAAATACAATCAGAAAAAACTAATTGCCTTCTCTGCCCCCTTTCTTGTCCCTATTCCTTCCCTTGTCCTATAGATAACCACTTTCATTAGTGTTTAGTTCATCCTCCAATTATTTCTTTTTGAAAATATAAACAAGTGTATGGGGAAAATGGCATTTTAAAGACTACAATTTGGGTACTAAGGATATTCACTGGTATTGACTGGTTTATGTATGTGTGTGTATATATATATATATATACATATATATATAGTATTTATATCCACCTTCCTTTTCTTCCTCAAAGCTAGCATACTATATACTCTTCTATACTATCCTTTTTTAAACTGAATACTAAATCCTGAAATTATACTGAAGCAGTATAAAGAAATCTTCTTTATTATTTCCTACAGTTGCAAAGTACTCCACTGTATGGATATTCCATCATTTACTCAGTCAGTTCTACATTGAAGGACTTTTGTGCTTCCAGTGTTTTGTTTTTACAAAAGATTGCTGTGAAGAATAAGTGTGTGAAGGAGTCATTTTTTATTTTGGGAACAGATTCCGGTAACTGGAACTAATAAATCAAAGAATAAACATAAATGTTATTTTGACAGATACTATATAGCAAAGTCTTTCCTCTTGTCCTCAAATAATAACCACATAGAAAAAAAGGAAGTGATCTGGAATTTGGTAGTATGAGAGAATTTGGTAGTATGAGTATGGTAGTATGAGAGAAATTTTCATTTCTTATTTTTCCTATAAACATTTCCCTCTGCTAAAAAATAATTTTGAATTATTATATTGATATGATAAAGAGATGGTTTAACATATTGCTGTACAACTTTAGTTTTTCTATACAGAAAAACATGGAAAAATTATTTTAAAATAAAATTAGCAGGTGTAGTAAAAAGAAAATAGGGTGGAAGATTTACATGAACTCAGCCAACACAGCAGCTCACACCTGTAATCCTAGCACTCTGGAAGGCCGAGGTGGGAAGACTGCTTAAGGCCAGTAGTTTGAGACCAGACTGAGCAAAAGCAAGACACACTCTCTACAAAAAATACAAAAATTAGCCAGGTGTGAAGGAATGCGCCTGTAGTCCCAGCTAGCCAGGGTGACAAAGCAAGACTCTGTCTCTCCCCGCCCCCCCAAAAAAAACAAAGAACAAAAAAAAAGGGGGACATGAGCTCTTTTCTGATTGTTCTACTTCTGAAATTCTATGATTTTATGAGCTAAGCTCTTATGGGATTTCCTAAAATAGGACAAAATTTAATCATTTTAAAGAAAATGGAACAAAAAGCTTCTGTACCAAGCTTCTTTCCATTCCAATTTATTCTTATTTAATTCTGTATTTTTAGCAAGCTTTGATATCTATAGAAAAGAAAGTAACCTTCATTTAAATACAAACCCATTTTTTTGGAGTAATGTATTTTATATATAACGTAGGACTAGATTTGCAGAGCTTGTGCCAAAAACTCTATGTAGGCAGTTTAACAATGACTTCCTGTTACCAACTAGCTCCAATGAAAATGATCTTCCTTTAATCTAAAGAACAGGTGTATAACAGGCAGAACCGGATTCTCCAGGTGTGAAGTAAGCAATCTGTTCTCATTTGCTATTAACAGCAAAAGCACAACTTTATCTCTTAACTTATTTGATTCCATTATTTGGCTTTCAATTAACAATATGAAAGCCACACAGAAATTAGCCTGTGACCTATAAGATAGAGATTTAAGTAATTTGATGAAAACATTACATGAGATGATATTCAGATTTTCTCTCAAGGCAGGACTCCAACACCGCAGGTGGAAAACCAACAAAAGGAACAAGACAGAAAGGTACTGTCTTTTTGTATTTTTTAATGTGATATATCCATAGACTGGAATCTGGTTATAGTGTACATTTAAAAATAGCTCAACAGATAATGCAAGTTTCTTGTTTTGCTCAGATTTGGACAGGGCTATAGGCAGCTGATTTGTTCATATATACTACTTATATACTGACTGGGATTTGGGTGTAAAACTCTTGAAAATAGACCACTACCACAAAAATCAACTTTAGGGGAAAGACATTTTTTTAAGTTCTTTAAAAAATAATTTCTCATTTTGTTAACACTAGAAAGTCAGATCCTATGAAAACAAACCTAAAATTCTTCCTTTTATAGACAGACTATAAATTAACCATACTGTGCTTACATTAAACACTTTTACATTTAACTCTGAAAAGAAGCTTACACCCAAATTTGGCACCTATGTAAAACCTTTAAAGTTGAGATAATTTTCTGTATGGTCTTAATTAACTGCTTCATTGTTATTTCCCAGAATCTTCTCAAATTAATTTGAGGAAATTAGAAAATAATTTTGTTGTAAAAGGATTAGTCAGTCATCTTTTTAATGTTTCTGTATGTTGAAATATCAAAATACTCAGTGATTGTTTTAATGTTTCAGCCAATATATTAAAAAATTTTTAATTATATAATTTAACATAAACATTACATTGATGTGATAGTTTGAAAAATTTAAGTCAAGTATCACTTAATGCAACATATAGATAGGTCAGGTACTTTCAAAGTTACCATGTTAGAATTTAACAAATATTCCATTTCAAAATAAAAATAACAATAACTTTTATAAGTGTTTTAAAGGTGGATTTGAGAATTGGCCATGTAATACCTAGAACATATTATCTTCATGGCTATGTAGCATTAAATTTAATATAAAAATCATTTTATGTATGTACAGCTCATTTGAATAAATGAAAATTCAAAAATTACACGTCTTATATTTACAAAAAAAAGATCTTAAGTTAAACAAGTCAATTTAATACCTTCTTGACACTAAAAGTAGAACAAAAAGCTTTGAAAGATTGCATTAAAAATGTTAGAGAATTCAAAATCAGATAATATATGCAACCTGTAATAATTTTTTAGTTTGTTTTTAGAAGCCACTATTTTGCCCTTATTTATAGCCAAAGAGGTTCATATTACATTAAGATCCTCTGTTTTTTACTTGAATTAGGGAAAGTTACAAGTTGACTTCACATATAAAAACAAAAGAATATTTTACGTTGGGTGAAACCTGCTTTTATTTATTGAAATCTTTTATTTAATCAACATAGTAACTATAAAAATGTAGCTTACTTAAAAAAAATCTATAAATACATTAAGTATCTAACCCAAGGCATATTTCTTAAAGCACTAGGTAATTTTCATTCATTTTTCCATTTCTAGGAATTTTCACTGTCTGTAGTAGGGTGAAGAATATTTGAGTCACACAAGTTTACTTTTCTATTTCTCAGAACAAACGTCAAAATTGATTATAATATGTACAAATGAGTGTTTTCTTTTTTCAAATATCATGTTTAAGCTCAAAGACATTGTCAGTTATTGCTAGTAAAATTCAAAACTGTATAGCAATGCTGGAAGCTAAATATACTTAAAGATGATTCATATTTGTATAAAACTCTTCTAACATTAAAAAAATTTAAGGTACAGAAAAGACTGCATAAAATAGTGACCTCATCAATTTCACCTAGCCTAAGCAATTTAATGACTTCACAACTATGAGCTTCACATTTTATGCCTACATGAACTCTGTCTCTTCCAACTTTTAAATACTAATATGCTTAGATGTCTCACTTTGCCTAATATTCTAATTTCTGAAGATATGAGATCAAGAAGTAATTGGAAAATTACACATACAGTTATAAGCATGCATCTACTAGAAAATTCAATTTATATACAGCATAGAAGTGCATCTGAGTAGCTACATTAAGTAAATTTCTGCACAGATGAACAAAGATTTGGAGAAACATTCTGAACTATGTTAACTCTGCAAAGATAATCAACTATGACTATGATGCACATACACAGAAATGGCTCTCTCCTGCTCTAAATTCACAGTAATGTATGATACAATATTAAATTTTAAAAAAACTTTTAAACTACATCATTCAATTTTAAAGTAGGAAAGTGAAATTTCAGGTGCCAGCAATGAAGAGGAAACAAAGTTACAGCCAAAGTGAAAAGAAGTAATTAAAACTGACTCCACTGGGCTACTAAACTAGAAGCAAATATTTTACCTTCTAAAGCTAAGATTTACAATTTGTGCATTATAAGGAACTAAAATTGAGTTTCCTAGATGAAGCAGTGAACCTAAGAAAAACTCAACAATCTGTACACAAAGATAGGAATATCTCTGTTGACTTGCCCAAAATTACAGCAGGAAGTGAGATATCTACTCAGACTATAAAAATCACTAGAGCTAAGTAAGACTTATGTTTATACTACCTGGGCTACAACGGGCAAACTCCATGGGGCCCTAGTACCAAAACCACAAAAAAAGCCTCAGAATATATCCATAATTTAGCAGGGCACTCAGAAAATTTCTGTATAATACCCCAATAAAGATAAACTACTGATAAAGTTCACCAAATATACTTGCCCATCTCTAAGAGAGTGGCCCCAATGAGTGGCTACAGAAAACAAAGGAATTTTATTCCTGAGAAACCAGAAATAGCCTAATAATGTAAACGATCTTTAATATAAATATACTCTAAATGTTCAAAAGAAATAAATGAAGATATAGGATCCATAAACCACAATGAACATTAGTATAAATTTTATATTTGACTCTAAACATCATTTATGTCATATGCATGCCATGACATATAACTGTGAAAGGAAACCCTATTCTATTTCCATGTTTTTCCTTTAATATCAATAACATGTGGATATCTTAAAAAAAAAAAAACAGAATATTTATTTGGTTTTTTGCTGGTAATGTTATTAAGATTAATGAATACAAAATACATGTTAATATATTTTAAAGAGTTCCTTAAAGTACCTTTTATTCAAATATAAAAGTGCAGTACACCTTAAGGGAACTGTTCTTCCAAAGACAAAAAGGAAAAGACAACCTTTATAGGGATCAGAGTCAAATATCTTGGTTTCCAAAATCAGCTGCAGTAAAATTCACCTTCCCAGAGGCACTTTGCAAAGGTATATTGTGTTTCAATATCAATTTAAAATATTCCATTTCTTTAAAAAAATCTTTTTAAACTATGATGCTTCAATAAAAAACTTTTGGTGACATTGATAATTTATTTCTAATTTTTAAAATACAAAGATCTATCCAGTCATAAAATGTTAGAAGGGGTTCTTTCAGGATTCATTCCAAATCACGCAACCAAAGAGAAGGTTCAAGATGTTGTAGTTCTTGAGAAATGTGACATTCAAAGATTGTTAAAAGCTACTTAGCCATTATATAAACACGAGATAGGACTTAGTTCTCATGAATACAAAATTAAAATCTGTTTTGTCAACAGTGGTTTCTCTCTCTCTCTTTCTCCCTCTGCTAAGTTTCTAACACTGTTACTCTTTCCTTTCCCCATAATATCAGGAGCACAAGTCAGTTAAAAAAAATAGTATATCTGGTTTAAACACTGTAGCTATTATGTACTGAGACTTAGGTAGTAGGTAGGCGTGGTGTTGTGTGCCTGTAATCCCAGTTACTCCAGAGGCTGAGGCAGGAGGATCGAGAATCCCTTGAGCCCAGGAGTTTGAGATTGCTGAGATAGGCTGACAGCAGGGCACTCTACCCCAGGCAACAGAGTAAGACTTTGTCTGGGGGAAAAAAAAAATGGTACAAAAAAAAAAAAAAAGAAAAGAAAAAAAAAAACATAGAGCTATAAGAATTCATAGGGACAAGCTGCAAGAGTAGGAAATTCAAATCTATGTACCTAAATAGAAATGAAGTGCACTTCACTTCCCATCTATCCTATTTCAGATTATAACTATGACCTGAAGCAGAAGAAAATATCAGAATCTCGATCTCCACATGGAGCCAAGGATAAGATTCAAAATGTCTTAGAAACTATCTGTGACATAGGTCTGTGAGATCCGAACTAATTCTTTTTCTTCTGTATTATATAGTGATCAATTTGGTCTGATTATATTAAAGATCCTTATAAGGTTGTAAACAACAGAATTATTTTAGATCTGATATACTGTATTATCTCCTGCTAGAATCTTTTTCTCTTAAATACATGTTTATACTAACAACATAATACAACATTTGTTATAGATCAACTCCGTTTGTAGTACATTTCACTAGGATAATCTATTTTAACTCACTACAGAATAGGGGAAAGAGAACAGATTTGCAATCAAGTAGACATATCTAAAGTAGGCTCTGTCACTTATAAGTTGAATGGCCTCTGGCAAGTCACTTTAAAATTCCCCTTATTTGGATGTAGGCTTTATTGGATTGAACTGTTCCTTTAATTGAACTGTTCCTTAGTGTATGAAAAGTAAAGAAAATGGGGAAGATAAAGTTCTTTAAGAAATTATACCAAAAAACAAAAACAAAACCACAAAACCCTAAATACCTAAATACTTGAGTTTCCAGAATGAAACGACTCACTAAATGTGTAGAAAGTAAATGCAAAAGACTCATCCCAGGTCACATTATTGTAAAATTTCAGAACACCAGGAATAAAGAAAAAGGCCAAGAATTTCATCAAAGGAAATATAAAAATAGGTTTTATGCAAAATATCAGGAATCAAATGGCAGATTTCTCAAGGGCAACAAAAGTAGAAGACAAAATAGCAAAACTTTCAAACTTTTAAGGGAATAAAATTTCTCAGTGAAAATTATATGCACAGGAAATATATTACTCAGGTATAAGGGTAGAATAAAAGCATTTTCAGAAATGCAAGTTATTATCACATTTAACATTTTGAAACGAAGCTATGTTATACTCCCAAATCAGAGAACAAACCAACGAAGAAGATGAGAGACCAAAATCAGGAGACAATATAAAAGAAAGGAGAAAAAACAATTCCAACACAACCAGGTCACATTGGCAGGTTCAAAGAAGCCTCAAAAGATGAAACAATAAAATAAAACAAAAATATCTTCTATATCTAAACATGCCAAGAGGATATTTTGCTTGTTAGAATGAATTAGTGATGCATATGTACAAAATTAAGCAACTGAAAAACATTGATAATTAATCATTTCAAGAGAAATTTAAAAGTTACATGCTTTTTGATCTGTCTGGTAGTCACATGGATATTTTCACTTTATAAAAATCATCATACTATATACATTTATGTTCTGGGCATTTTCTGTATGTGTATAAATATATCAATAAAATGTTTTTTTTAAAATGCTCATTTTCATCTCTAGCCATTGAAAGAATTGAGAAATAAAAAAAAATTATTTGAGAAAGGAAATATAGCCAGAGTACCTTATGTGACTCAAGTATAAATAATATTTGGGTAGTCACAATAACATAAACACAATATTGATTAACAAAAAATTGTGATACAACTATATTGAGATGGGTAAGTTGAGGAAAGAATGGAGGTGTAAGAGAAAGTTAAATCCACATATTTCATAGCAGAAATTCAATATAATATCTAAAACTAAAAACACAGAAACACCTACAAAAGCATATTACTTAGAAATAGGTAGTTTAGAGGAAACATATACCTAAGGAGCTAAAAATGAGTACCTTTGGGAAAAGGAATCTGGAAATAAGGTATGGTAGGGTAGGCAGAGGTCAAATACTTATCTTTTTTTTGAGACAGAGTTTCACTCTGTTGCCCTGGCTAGCGTGCCGTGACATCAGCCTAGCTCACAGTGACCTCAAACTCCTGGGCTCAAGCAATCCTGCCTCAGCCTCCAGAGTACCTGGGACTATAGGCACATGCCACCATGCCCGGCTAATTTTTTCTATATATGTTTTTAGTTGGCCAATTAATTTCTTTCTATTTTTAGTAGAGACAGGGTCTACCCCTGCTCAGGATGGTTTCTAACTCCTGACCTTAAGCAATCCTCCCACCTCAGCCTCCCAGAGTGCTAGGATTACAGGAGTGAATCACTGCGCCTGGCCTAGATATTTATCTTTATAAACCTTTAAGTGATTTGACTTCTTAACCTGTGTAAAAGTATTATTAATTTGAGGGAGGAAAATCACATTTTAAAAAAGGTAATAAAAAGAGTTTATAGCTATATCAAAGGTGACATGACATCTTCCACACTCTAGGGAGGAATTTATTTTCAGCATCAATACGGTAATACCATAAAGAGCATATAGATAAGGAAGTGATAAACAACACTAAGCCAAAAAATGAACAGTTGGAAGCTATTCAAGATAAATCATTAAGGCAACTCACTTTCACATCAAATTCCCTCTATACTGGAAAAAAGACTAGTCTTTCTTTATTCAGAGGTGTGTAATAAATTATGGGTGGTAATTCCACTTTCACAAAGTTGCCACACGAGAAAAAGTTTCCACGTTTACTTCCCAATATTTTTAGGTGTCTTAAAATATCTGTACCAGGGTAATCATCAAATATTTGATAAAATACTATAGAGTATGTACATAATACCAGCTTTATGTAATATATACATTCTAATAAATTTTTATTATATATAATGGAAAAAACACTGGTCCAGACATCAGAAAGCTTGCCTTATCATACTAGTACTATAAACATGCTCACCATGACTCTGCATAAGACATTTAACTTTTCTGATCCTCAGCTTCCCCATAAGAAAATAAGAAATTAATTAGTTAACCTGTAAAGATTCCTTCTAGAATCAAATTAGAATACTCAATAGGAGTGGTAGAGACCAGCTTCATCTCTACCTTGAGAAACAGAGGAGGACTATATTTCACTGCTTTCAGTTTAGTTAAGGAGTTGTAAAAAAAAAAAGGGGGGGTGGGATATGGCATCACATCAGTACCATAGCATTTTAATGCCTACAAGAGACTCTCTAGTACTTCTTTCTCCCTGCCATGGGAGCCTAAGTCTCCAAGAGACCAAGACAGAGACTAGAACCCTCTGCAAACCCATCATGAACATAAAATGTAAGCAAGAAATATATCTTTGTAGTTGTAAGCCAACAAAATTTGGAAATTGGTTAATATTGTGGCATAATTGACAATATCTTGACTAGAAAAACAGGAATGGACAGAATTTCTCATAAACCAAATATTTAAATCTCAAAAGAAATTCCAAGTTAAATTGTTTTAGAAAGCTAAAAAAATTCTCCAATTTATCTTCTTTTAAATTTAAATTTTTAAATTAAGGATATTGGGTTAATTACAATTAAATATGATTAATTACAAATAACTTAGTAATTACATATAACTTACAAATTAACTTATTTAGTATAGTTTGTAAAGAGAGAAAATATAAAAAACAATAATATCAAACTTTCCACGCATTTAATTTGTTATTCTAGTAATGAAATCTTTCCCAATTAAAACTGCTTTGTTTTTACTGTATTTTATTTTTTTATTGATTTTTAGAGACAGGATCTGTCACCCAGGCTGGAGCGCAGTCGTGCAATCAGCACCGCAGCCTTGAACTTCTGGGCTGAAGTGATTCCCTTGCTTCAGCCTCCAGAGTAGCTGGAACTGCAGGAATACACCACCATGCCCAGCTGATTCTTAAAATTTTTAGTACAGACAGGTCTTGCTACATTGCCTGGGCTGTTCTCGAACTCCTGGGCTCAAGTGATCCTCACACCTCAGCCTTCCAAAGTGCTGGGATTACACGTGTGGGCCACCATGCCTGGCCTTGTTTCTATTTTAATAATGGACAAAAATAATATGCTCATATACTATTGCATATATTCCCTCTATTTTGCTTATTTCATAGTTGTATGGAAAAAGGCTAAGAAATACATTGCTAAAAGATTTGCCTAACATTGATCAATAACTACCGTTTTATATTGATTTACAACTTTCCTAACACCCAAAGTTGACAGTTCTATCTATAGTACCTTCTGATATTCCTCCTTGACTAATATTTCTTTCACAGGTTTTCTACGTTTAATATCATCCATAGTGTACTGTTTTCCCTTCAGATCTTAGAAAACCACTGGCTTTGGTTAGTGCTACTCTGAAGGCAGAATAGAGAGAATGGAAGGTGAGCAGGGAGTGGAAAATGGAATTCCTTTCCAGCTTAGAAGTCTTTCTCTCTCTCTCTCTCTTTTTTTTTTCAACAGAGATAAACAAGGTCTTGCTCTGTTGCCCAGGCTGGAGTGCAGTGGCTTAGTCAAAACTCACTGCAGGCCGGCACGGTGGCTCACGCCTGTAATCCTAACACTCTGGAAGGCTGAGGCGGGCAGATTGCTCGAGGTCAGGAGTTCGAAACCAGCCTGAGCAAGAGCGAGACCCTGTCTCTACTATAAATGAAAAGAAATTAATTGGCCAACTAAAAATATATACAAAAAATTAGCCGGGCATGGTGGCACATGCCTGTAGTCCCAGTTACTCAGGAGGCTGAGGCAGGAAGATCTCTTGAGCCCAGGAGTTTGAGGTCAATGTGAGCTAGGCTGATGCCACGGCACTCACTCTAGCCTGGGCAACAAAGTGAGACTCTGTCTCAAAAAAAAAAAAAAACAACTCACTGCAGCCAGCAACTCCCTAGCTTATGGGATTTTCCTGCCTAAGCCTCCCTAAGAATATAGGCATGTGCCACCACACCTAGCTATTTTTTTTTTTTTGGTAGCAATGAGGTCTCACTGTGTTGCCCAGGCTGGTCTTGAACTCCTGACCTTAAGTGATCCTCCTTGACTCCCAAAACACAAGGATTACGCATGAGCCAACACCCCAAATTAGAGCTTAGAAGTCTCTTATTTGCTTAAATTGCATTGATTGAATTTTTTTCACTCTCATTACAGCAAATCAGTAAGAACAAAAAGACTACCAGCTATTTGAATTAAATATTTCACATATGTAAATTAAATAGCAGAACACTACATTACAGGCAACAAAAACTTGCTCTTCCATTTGTTTCTAGCCAGTTCTTAAAATGCTCAATAATACATTTATACAGCAAATGTTTCTGCATAAACTTTCAATATCTATAAAAGACTTTTTCTGTCAAAAACAGATTTCAAGGTCTTATCCCTTGTGATATGGCTCCTTTCCCAACCATTTCACTGACCTAATTGCCTCTTTTCAGAACTTACCCTAGATGATCTCTCTCTAGCATCTGACACCACTGAAAAAGCTTTATAGCATAGTAAAGAGGTGAATCCTTCAAACCAGACTGCCAGAATCTGAATCCCAACTCTGCCCCTAGCTAACATCTTGGTTAAATTACTTAAACTTCGATCTTAATTTCATTATCTATAAAATAGAGATCATGACAATACGTAATTCAAAGTACTCACCAGAATAAACAACACGCTTAGAACAGTGCCTGGTACATATTAAGAGCTGAAGTAAATATACGATACCAAGAACTCAATATGAGAACTCAATATGAGAACATCAAGGTGCCGATAATATCAGAATGAATAAAGACCCTTATCCTCATGAAGTTTATATTGGGAGGAGAAAGTAGACAGTATATTAAGATAATGAAAGAATACAGTATATTAAATAGTGAAAAATGCTAAGAAAAATAAAACTGGGAAAGGTCAGAGTTGCTAAGAAAAATAAAACTGGGAAAGGTCAGAGTTGAGTGAATTTCACACAGCCGCGCCCCCCCCCTGCCACACACAATTTGCTCTGAATAACAAAGAGGTGGAGGAATGAATATCTTTCTTCGTCTATCTAGATATCACATCATACTATTATTTATAAAAGCATAATTATTATTCTGATAGTTCTGACAGAAACTTTATAATTAACTAAAATCTCCAATACTTTCCTAAACACTGTTGTGAATCCAAGGGTCTTCCATTTTGTAGATGTGAATATGTTTGTCTATCATGTGACAGATGGTGTCATGACAATAAAGAACTTATTTTGAACAA
>VSMD01123978.1:0-18228 GCA_008750895.1 Mirza zaza
GGCAGGGCCAGGGAGGGGGCGGGCCCTGGGCGGGGCCACAGCCAGCGAGGGGCGGGGCCTAGACGCTCGGTAAAGGGCGGGCCGGGTCGGGGTGGAGGCGGCAGGGGGCGCTCCTCTCCTGGCCGCGGCTCTGTGAGTCCCTCTGCCCTCTAGAACTGCGTCGTCGCATTCCATCCAGGGGATCTCCTCATCGCCCTGCTTCACACCGACTGGAAGTTAATATACCAGGCAATTTAAACATAGGCCGGCGCGGTGGCTCACGCCTGTCATCCTAGCACTCTGGGAGGCTGAGGCGGGCGGATTGCTCAAGGTCAGGAGTTCAAAACCAGCCTGAGCAAGAGCGAGACCCCCGTCTCTACTATAAATAGAAAGAAATTAATTGGCCAACTATATGTAGAAAAAATTAGCCGGGCATGATGACACATGCCTGTAGTCCCAGCTACTCGGGAGGCTGAGGCAGGAGGATCGCCTGAGCCCAGGAGATTGAGGTTGCTGTGAGTTAGGCTGACGACACCAGGGCACTCACTCTAGCCTGGGAACAACGCGAGACTCTGTCTCAAAAAATAAATAAAGTAAACATAAAGAACACAGTTCTGAAGGGCCGGTTATAGTAAATGCTGAGCTGTTTCTTCCAATGAAACTACAACGGTTCCAATGAAGAGCTCCTTTTGTGAGCAGGTGAAGACAGGGGTCCCACAGGTGCGATGAGTGGGCTCTGCCTGGGCTAGGTGGGGGGAGGGGGTGCAGCGGCCTCAGTGAAGGGTCCCTGTGGGGCGGCGGTTGCCCCTGGGAACGGGCAATTACAAGGGCTTATTTAGTTAAGCAAGGACCTGAGTGGTCTGCACAGGATGGAAACTGGCAGGTGGAATGCAAAGCTCCTTGCTTCACATTGGAGGGAAATTACACATTCCTATCCTTCTTTTTCTTTTCTTTTCTTTTTTTTTATTTTTGAGACTGAGGCTCACTGCATCCCCTGGCCTGGAGTACAATAGTGTCCTCATAGTTTACTGAAACCTCAAACTCCTGGGCTCAAGGGATTCAGCTGTGTCAGTCTCCCAAATAACTGGGACTACAGGTGGGTGCCACCATGTTCTGCTAATTTTTCTATATTTTGTATAGACTGGCTGAGCTCCAATCCCTGGCCTCAAACAATCCTCGTAAGTCAGCCTCCCAGAGTGCTAGCATTACAGGCGTGAGCCATGGTGCCTGGCCAAATTCCAATGTCTTTGATATATATTTGCTTGGTACTTCATTTTTTCACTGAGCTAAAATCTTCGGTTGTCCTACATTAAGGTCAGTGATAAATATTGTATGTGGGCCTCACTCCTCCTTTGAAAATAAGGCAAGACACTTTCCTCCCTCCTGTTTTTCTGAGAACATTTAACTTAGAAAACTGGTAAATATGAGTAGTTTCTCATGAAATGTATATTGTGAGAAACTAAGTGAACCTTTTGGTAGCATAATAACCTGGGCATGTGTTTCTGATGGACTTGAGAGGCATGCATTTGACATGTCAAAATCAAGGGAGATAACACCTGTATCTCTTAGTTTCTGTGGGATTGTAGGAGCCAAACTAGAGTGAGCACCTGGCTCCAAGTTGGAAACCTACCTCCTGTCATAAATGTGTCTGAGGGTTAGGGTTTTTCCCCATCCCTCCGGGTAAAGCTAATTAGCTAACATAGATGGTCACTCCATTACCCAGTGGAGTCAGGATGAGCAAGGGTGCTGTCAGGTCCGCTCACTTGAGGCTACTTACTGTTTATCTTGAAAACAAGTGCCTAATGTGTTTTATGGAAGCTCCAAGTTCCTTCCTGTTTCATCTCTTAGTAGGTTGTGTCTGTTGCCCATCACATTCTAGCTTAATGCGTATTCACCAATAAAATTGTTTTCTTTCTCCACTACTTTTGTGCAGAGAAATTTTGGATCAGTAGTATATTTAAGAAAATGTTTTTCTATGCCCATAATATTCTTAAATTTTAAAAATAGAAGCTAAAAATATTTCACACCTCTCCCTTCTGATTTTTAGAAAATTTTAATTATATTCTACCGATAGTTTTGAAAGGCAATTAATGTCATTTCTTGGATAATTTCCATGATTTTATCAGTTTGTGGTAACTAGTTTGTGTTTGTGTTTACTACTTTAGGTACATTAAATTTCTAATAGGGCCTCAATGAAGGATTACATGAACACTTTCAGCAGGTTTGTGGATACAAAGACTTTTAAAGGAATATCTGTTACATCTACATCTGTATTTATTCCATATATTAAATCTGCACTGTGGATTCACCTACAGCTTTCTTTCCAAGGTCACAGAGAAAAACAGAAGTTTCTTTGTGTTTGTTAATAAAAATTTATTCTCATCAGTTTATTTCTCTGATAGAGAACAAATCGTCCACTCTTCCTTATCTTGAGCAGGGCTCAGCTGGTACAGCGGGGATGTCAGGACAACTTAGTTTTTGACTGTATGTTGATGTTACCTTTTAATTATTGCTTGCATTGTGTAATTATGACCAAAGAATTCAGGCAGCTGTGTGCACATTTTTTTTCCATGATCAACAGGAAAATATAAAAGAGAAAAATATTTTCCTGAAAATAACTCTAGGTTTTATGGAATTTAGTGATTACACAGAACCCTGACTTTGGGATTTATGGCCACGTCTTTCTTTTTATTTTTATTTTTCCTTAATTTTCTACGAATCAGTCAACTGAACAGCCATATCTTTTGACGGTTAGCAATATTTTCTCTATGTGACAGGAACAGACACCACACAGCTAACTGAATATTCAGGGCCCTTCAGTGCTATTGAAAGACCCATGTGTTGTATGTTTATTGCTATTATTATTTTTACTTTACATTTTCTCATGGTCCACTTGTAAAAGATGACATGCGTTAATTCTTGAATTTTGCTCATGTTATAATTGATGGTGATACTCCTAGGAAATAAGAGAGTATAAAAAACAACCACAACTCCCCTTCCTTCCACCCGCCTTTTGCTTTTTGTAGAAACAGCTCACTGCAAAGAACCATACTCCTCACAGCACTTCATTAATTCTAATGATAGCTCCCTTATTTACAAAGGTAAAATCCAGAGACAGATCCTTCAAATTCCCATCCTCTTCTTATCAAGGATTATTGAATTGTTTGTCCTCACTGATCAATGAGAAATGCTGGTGAACTTGACTTACCAATCCTCAGGCTTTCCTCCTCCTCCCAGATCCCTGAACTTTGGACAGCTCTTGGTCAGTGAAATGACCACCCACTCCTCCTTGAGAGCCCAAGACCAGGCTTAGGACAAAACCTTCCCTGAAGAAGAGTAGGTCATGCCCGGTGCTCATGCTCTGCCCCATACCTGGTCGTTCCTAGCCTGTTTCTTCTTCCATCTTAAAGAGAGGTCTTTTCTGTGTGACTCTTGGATGTTGGGGAGCTTATTTTTGGAGCATTCCCCCTATTGCAATAATCCTTTTCATTACAGTTCTTTCTAGACTGAAGTTGAATTTCTCTTTTTACACAGGAAAATACTTTCTTTGTTCCATCTGTGTTACAATATGTATATTCTCTTCTCTTTTTGTGGCAGAAGCTAAAATACATACTCAATAGGTGAAAGTAGTTTGTAGTTTGAAAATGTGTTTTGAAAATTTAATAATTTACTGAGGTAGGGCACAGTGGCTCACACCTGTAATCCTAGCACTCTTGGAGGCTGAGGCTGGAGGATTCTAGGGCTCAGGAGTTTGAGTTTGCAGTGTGGTATGATTGTACCCCTGTATTCTAACCTGGGAGACACAGCATGACCATGTCTCAAATATAAATAAATATATAAACAAAGAAAATATGATGATAGCAGTCAAACTGGCATACACCTGTAGGGTTAGCTACTTGTGAGAGGCTAAGGTGGGAGAATTGCTTCAGGCGAAACATTCAAATCTAGCCTGGCCATCATAGGGAGACCCTGTTTCTAAAGCAAAACAAATATAATAATAATAATAAGGCCGGGTGCGGTGTCTCCTGCCTGTAATCCTAGCACTCTGGGAAGCTGAGGCAGGTGGATTGCTCGAGGTCAGGAGTTCGAAACCAGCCTGAGCAAGAGCGAGATCCTGTCTCTACTATAAATAGAAATTAATTGGCCAACAGATATATTGGGAAAAAATTAGTCGGGCATGGTGGTGCATGCCTGTAGTCCTAGCTACTTGGGAGGCTGAGGCAGCAGGATTGCTTGAGCCCAGGAGTTTGAGGTTGCTGTGAGCTAGGCTGATGCCACAGCACTCAGTCTAGCCTGGGCAACAAAGCGAGACTCTGTCTCAAAAAAAAAAAACAATAATAATAAAATGCTGACATAACTTCTCACATTCATCACTCTGCCATGCCAGTACATTCTGCTAATTTTAAGCTGCTATTATGTTAATAATGGTAATTTTCATATCTAAACATCATATTTCCACTAATTACCACCGTAGGATGGAAGAAGCCTTGCCAACTAAGGATGTGAGAGAAAAACATACTGCTATATTTTCATTCAAAAACATTGCTATAGGCCGAGCGTTGTGGCTCACACCTATAATCCTAGCACTCTGCAAGGGCAAGGTGGGCAGATTGCTAGAGGTCAGGAGTTCTAAACCAGCCTGAGCAAGATCAAGACCCCATCTCTACTAAAAGTAGAAAGAAATTAATTGCCCAACTAAAAATATATATACAAAAAATTAGCTGAGCATGGTGGCTCATGCCTGTAGTCCCAGCTACTCGGGAGGCTGAGGCAGGAGGATTGCTTGAGCCCAGGAGATTGAGGTTGCTGTGAGCTAGGCTGATGCCACAGCACTCACTCTAGCCTGGGCAACAAAGTGAGACTCTGTCTAAAAAGTAAATAAATAAATAAATATTGCTAGGCCGGGCGCGGTGGCTCACGCCTGTAATCCTAGCACTCTGGGAGGCCGAGGCAGGCGGATTGCTCGAGGTCAGGAGTTCAAAACCAGCCTGAGCAAAAGCGAGATCCTGTCTCTACTATAAATAGAAACAAATTAATTGCCCAACTAATTATATATAGAAAAAATTAGCCAGGCGTGGTGTCGCATGCCTGTAGTCCCAGCTACTCGGGAGGCTGAGGCAGAAGGATTGCTTGAGCCCAGGAGTTTGAGGTTGCTGTGAGCTAGGCTGATGCCATGGCACTCACTCTAGCCTGGGCAACAAAGCGAGACTGTCTCAAAATAAATAAATAAATAAATAAATAAATAAATATTGCTATAAAATTATTGTTGGCAGACATGAGGCTATTTAAATTTTGATAAGCTTTCTTAAGCGTTCCATAAAAGAGAATAATGTGTCTATTCCATACACTTAGAAATATTGCAGAATTGTTTATGTCAATATGTCCAATGATCTTCTGAAGATGGTTTTACAGGCTTTGTTTTCCACTCCTGCCAGAGTATTGAAAAGGAGAAAACAAAAGACCTAAAATCTATTTGAATTTTTAAATTAAAGTATGTTTTCTTCCTAATTACTTTCATAATGCACTTACATGCATTTATAACATATTGATGTGAACATATTATGATGTCAGCAAATTTATCTTACAGTTATTTGTTACCTCATCTCAAGAGTGTGAGAGAGGGCCGGGCGCGGTGGCTCAAGCCTGTAATCCTAGCTCTCTGGGAGGCCGAGGTGGGCGGATCCTTTGAGCTCAGGAGTTCGAGACCAGCCTGAGCAAGAGTGAGACCCCATCTCTACTATAAATAGAAAGAAATTAATTGGCCAACTAATATATATAGAAACAAAAAAATTAGCCGGGCATGGTGGCACATGCCTGTAGTCCCAGCTACTTGGGAGGCTGAGGCAGCAGGATCGCTTGAGCCCAGCAGTTTGAGGTTGCTGTGAGCTAGGCTGACGCCACGGCACTCACTCTAGCCTGGGCAATAAAGTGAGACTCTGTCTCAAAAAAAAAAAAAAAAAAAAGAGTGTGAGAGAGGGCGAGAGTAGAGGATGGCCACTAGACCCCTTCCTAATTCTGGGCTGAATCTAGAGTTGTCCTTTAGGTTCAAAAGTCTCTTTTTACATCACTGCTGCCTTTCCTACCACTTTCACCATTCCCTGGCCTTAGAGCAGAGAAGCACAGACTTCCTCTTAACTTCCTCTTCATCTCCAACTATGTTATCTAATTTATTTGGTTCCATATTGAACTAAGAAAAACAAAACAAAAACAAAAGAGTATAACACCCACCTAATTTCTACCTATATTTAAGTTATTGCCTTTTTTAAAGGAATACTTGGTGACCTAACTTGTCACTGACCTTAGCCCTCCACGCCCTGGGCGTCGTCCCTGTGAAAGTCTCTGAAACTGAGCTCGGGCTTGACTCTCCCTCCCGAGTGAACGAGGACTAGAAACGAAAAGGATTTCTCCTGTGTTGTGTTGGGCATCAGCATGAAACGTCACATTCCGCCCAGGCAGGCTTTTGCGATACATATTTTCGTTTGCCTGTGCTTTACAGAAAACTTAATTGCTAAACTTTTTTTTTTTTTTTTTTTGAGACAGAGTCTCGCTTTATTGCCCAGGCTAGAATGAGTGCCGTGGCGTCAGCCTAGCTCACAGCAACCTCAAACTCCTGGGCTCAAGCAATCCTCCTGCCTCAGCCTCCCGAGTAGCTGGGACTACAGGCATGTGCCACCATGCCCGCTAATTTTTTTGTCCTATATATATTAGTTGGCCAATTAATTTCTTTCTATTTTTATAGTTGAGAGGGGTTCTCCATCTTGCTCAGGTTGGTTTCGAACTCCTGGGGTCAAACAATCCGCTCGCCTGGGCCTCCCAGAGAGCTAGGATTACAGGCGTGAGCCACCGCGCCCGGCCTAAACTTAATTTTCATTGCAGGAACTTTTCTGGATTCAAACACCAACCGAGGTTGACGCCGCCATCCAGATTCCAGTTCCCAGACCGCTGACTTGCTGCAGCCTCCCTGGTAGGTTTTGCTCCCGAATGCAGAAGAGGGGAGCAGACAGGAGCCCGGTGGCAGGAAGCGCAGGCCCCGCCCAGCCGCCGCCTCGGCCCCGCCCAGGCCCCGCCCACCCCGGCGGGCCCCGCCCCGGCCTCGCCTGCGCGCGCACTTCCCCGCAGACCCGGAAGACGCTGGCGGGGAGAGACGGGGACCCTGTGGCGGGTGAGTTTCCCTTTGTCCCCTGAGCAGTTCCCGGCACTTCTGTACCTGGGAGCGGGGGGCCTTCAGACGCTGAAATCCTCACCGCCCTTCTGCCCCCGAGTGAATGTAAACGTCCCAGAGAGTCGGGTGTCGCTTCCCTGTGAGTGAGAGCCCGCCTGAGGCGGGTCCCGCGCCCGACCTTTCTGCCTTAGGGCCCTGCAGACAGCACTTTCCGGACTGTTTCCCTGCTGAAAGGGATTAGGTGACCCCTAACGCTCGCCCCGCCCCCGTAAAGTCCTCACCTGAGAGATGGATCCAGGCCCTTGGGGTCCCCAGCCTAGCCCTGGCCGACCCCCGGAGGGCAGCGCCGCACCCCAGGCCTGGAGAAGCCGCGTTTCTCCCTGGACCTGGGATTCTGCAGACGCCACTTCTCTCCTAATCTGCTGCCCTCCATCTCCTCCTTGGGCCGGGCCCTTCAGTTCTCTGAGTCTGTTCTCAGAAACCACTTCCTCCGATTCCGCGTTCGGGGAGGTGACCAAGGCTTGTGTTGTGATACCCAATGTTTTTCATCCCAAATTCCTCCCCAGTAGAAAATGTGCTCTTCTGGAGTTGAGCATGCTATTCCTGTTCCTTCCGTGTGAATATGTGGAGAAAGAGAGATGGACAGCAAGAGAGAGGAAATAGAAGAATGTAGAAAGAGAAAGGAAGAAGGAGAAGCACATGAACACACTGCAAAGTAGAGGGTGTGGGAGGAATTTGCAAAGACACAGGAAGACTGAAATCAGAAGCTGGAAACTAGCACAGGGAGAAAAGTCCCTGAAGCAAATTTAGATAAAATCTAGATCTCCTGAGCTCTGAAGGACAGCAGACTAGGGCCAAGGGCAGCAAAGGTGGAGGCACCTGAGTCAGAGAGTGGGGGAGGGGACCTATGATTTGCAGCCAGGCCCAACAGAGTAGAAGAGGGACCACCTGGTGACAAGTAGAGCAGAGAGGGCACCACAGCTGGGGATGCCAGAGAATGGGGACAAGGGGGTGTCTTAGGGAAGAGGGAATTTGACCGGGAGAGCAGAGAGGGAGCAGACATGGGAAGAAAGAGGCAGAAATACATGTGATTGGGACCGTGAAAAGACTGGGGAGAAGCAGCAACAGAGGCTAAAACAGTTCCCAGAATAGACCATAACAGGTAGAAGAGAAGCAGTAGAGGGAAGAAGGGGAGAAGGAGCAGGAGAGAAGAGGGCAACAAAATGAGGAGAAGCTGGGCCGGGGGAAGCATCAAGGAGAAAAGGAAAACAGGAGCAGGAGAGAGGAGGTGCATGAGAATGAGAGAGATGTCTGAAGTGAGGGAGGGAACCACAGTACTAAAGGAAGAGGGCACCCTGGCTGCAGATGAATCTTGAGATCATTGTGTATGGTGATTAAGTTGTGATAATCGTTTCCTCTATTTATAATCAGTTTAGCATTTGTTTGCCACAGATGAAGTTCAGAATTTCACATCTCCTGTGTATAAGGTTGGGGCATTAAACCATTCTCAGCATCACAGGCTCCCTCCCACTTAAAGCCTGGATTCAGCAAAGGGCAGTGACTTGACTCATTCAATTGTGGGTCAGTGTCTTCCTTTTTCGTAAGATGGGATAGGGAGTGGGGCAGTGTATAAGGTAGGAGGAAACACAAAGTGTTTTTCCTACTCCCACAATCAATACAGTAGTGAGCACTCAACACAGAATACTTCTCCTCTGGTCAGCAAACTGTGGAGATTACTCCTCATCAGCATGCAGTTCTTCATCAGACACCAACAGGGTGTTGTATAAGGTAAGTTGGTTATCACACTACCTGGAGATAAGATCCAATCCAGAGATGTAGGGCCCAGTTGCACAAAAGTGGCTGACATCAGTTGCCAGTCCCAGTTCCCAAGCTGGGCCCTGTACTTCTCACTGAACTGCTATCAAATTGGGTATTTCATGACCCTTTCCTCACATTTTATTAATTTGATAGACCTGTTCACAAACTCTGGGAAATATTTTACTTATGTTTACTCATTTGTTATAAAGGATATTACAAAGCATAACACCCAGAAGTAAGAACAATCCTCACAAATTAATAAAAGCCAAGGAGGGAGTTTTAGAAATCATGCTATTTATCTGCATCTGAAGGGAAGCACAGTCTTTTGGACTCAGTCCTTAAGCTGTGAGATCTGACCCTATATGCAGGTGTATAGTATCGAGATTGAGTTAAATTATAGGGCAGCCAGGTGGGAGTGTCTCAGAGAACTGGCCATTGTGGGAAAAACCTCACACACATGAGTGAGTAGAGGTAAAATATTCTGTGTTGAGTATTAGTTTTTTTCTATGGGAAACATTAAAGGGAAGACATTTCCTCCCTCAGCACAAACCTTAAAATCTTGGTTATGTCTCCTGTCTTTGATTCTTACCTGGAATTCTTCATTTACTCCTTCCAGACAAGCTTGCGCATCCACCATCCCATTGATCATTTCTTTCTCAGACACAAGTGACCTCTGCATTTCTAAATCCACTTTTTAATTTCCTGTCTTCATTTTTCCTGTCTACAGCTTGTTGCATAGCTGATCATTCCTTCTTCTTTTTTCGTCCCTTTGGGGACATGTCTCTAAACTTTGAAATTTACTTTGTTTTAGATTTTTCTTGTCACCTTCATCTCTTACCAGTTTCCTCTGCTGGTGTCTTCTAAACTGCATTCTCTGAATGTGGGAGTGTCCCATCATTTAGTGCTTGAACCTCCTGTCATGTCTGTCCACACCCACTGCCTTTCCTTATCATCTCATCTGGTGGTTTAAAGACTTCTGACAGGCAACAAAGTGAGACTCTGTCTCAAAAAAAAAAAAAAAAAACAAAGACCTCTGACATGTCTCCGTTTCCCTTGCAGTCCCCGCCCCTGAACTCCAGAGAGCTAGGCCCAGTTTTGTCCTTAACTCAGTGCCGGGACCTCTGTCATCATCTCCCTCTTCATATATCCAAGAGGAGTTTTCTCAACTCTCCTGAACGCGTACTCCTGCAGTCCTCACATCTCTTATTAGAAGGACCCTGTACTTCCTGGAGCTTAGTGGAATTTTTTGTCATATATTTAAGATATATTGGACAATTTTTGTATGAAATAAAAAAATTATGTGTTTACTTGAAACAGGTGTGGAAATACTTGTTTTCCAACTTGAGACGTGGGAGAAGTAAGTTTGCAGACCTGGGTCCTCCCTGCTCTGCTCCCCCGGGACCTCTCTGGCCTCATCTCCGGCTTGTGTCGTCCTCCCTGGCCCTGCTCCAGCCACACAGGTTTCTTTCCTTTTCCATGGTTGCTCCTGCCTCGGGGTCTTCTTGTGGGCTGTCCCTCTGCCTAGAACTCTCTGGCCACTCGGCTGCATTTAAGAAGCACCCTTCCTTCTGTAGGTCTTTGTTCTGATATCACCTTCTCAGAGAGGACTTCTGTTATCCGTGTTCCCCATTTAACATTCCAGCCACACCTTGACCCCCACCTATGGTCCATATTGGCTGTTCTGCATGTTTCTTCTTGGTCCTTCATCTTTGAGTGTCTGGACACTGGCAACAAGTCCCGAGGGAAGAGGAGTGCCAGATTTTGGGAGGGATCCTGGCCTTGCCCCTCTGAGTGAAGCTCACCCCTGGCTTCACATTAGGGTGCTGAGGCATTTGGCAAATATTTATTTTGTCTCCTTGTCACAGATTGAACTCCACATAGGGTGTTCCCAGGCTGAATAGTATTTAGAGTTGATGCGACTTTGTATTCATGGTAGATAACCACAGCTCTGTGTCCTCCATTTCCAAAGGCTGAAATCAGCCTGTGATTCCTGGAGGGGTGAGGGGGCCTGTGCTCTGCATTGGGTTTGGTCAGGGCCATTCCTGTGCCCTGCAGGGGAGCTCAGCCCAGCCCAGCTCCCTGCTGCTGCAGTGTGAGTGTGGGCTTCACCAGGAGGGGAGCGAGTTCTGATGAAAGGGGTCATAGACTCACTAGTTGATCGTCACCTATGAGTTTATTGTCCCTGCATCCCTCCTTGGTGTAATGGACAGGAGAGACCACCTTTTTACGTGGGATGTCTTTTCCTCTTCATGGATTGTGGTACAGAGAGGGGTGTGTTGAATCTCAGCATTGAATAGTATATTTTTGACATTCAGGATTGACTTTTAAAGATTCGTGTTGGGTGAGGAAGAATCCCAGATCAGGAGGAAGAAGAAACTAAAGGAGTCAGGAATGGCTGTTACTCAGGTAAAGTAATAATTTTGTTGGATCGTTTTGTGTCCTATTCCTCTCTCAAATGCCGGGCATTGGAGTTGCTAGTCTTCTCTGACTCTGAGCCATTCTGACTGACATGTTTGCTCCCACTCACCCATGCCTTCCTTCAGTGCCTCTCATCTCCACTTTGATTCCATGTCACCGTGACCTAGTGAAGTGGCTCCATTGGGCACAGTCCTGGGAAGGGCTTCACACCGTGACATAGGTTAGAGATGGGATGTGGCCCTGGTCGTGTCAGTGGTGTCGAGCAGCAGGGACTGTTCAGGGGCCACATCTGGGTGTACTGTCAGGTCTCTGCAGAGCAGCATTAGACAAGCTACACTTGGAAGTCAGGGGTTAACATGCTAAATTCTGGAAAAGGAGACCCATTCAATGAAATCTTTTCTGCCTGATTTTCTACTACCTTTCAAGCTAATCGAGTGAATCAGTATGTTTCTGATGCAAAATTATTTCTTACCAGGAATAGTGTGGAAGGATAGACATCAGTGATAATATTTTATTCCATCATCTATTTTATAATATGACGTCAACATCAATGTCTGAGAGCAGGAGTTTGGTTCAGAATTGTGTTATTTTTTTCTTCTAAGAGATAGGTTAAGTTGCCATTTAACTCAGTATTTCAAGTACCATGAAAAACATGGATGGTCCTGAAATCCTAGCACTCTGGGAGGCCTAGGCGGGTTGATTGCTCTAGGTCAGGAGTTTGAAACCAGCCTGAGCAAGACCCTGTCTCTACTAAAAATAGAAAGAAATTAATTTACCAACTAAAAATATATATACAAAAAATTAGCCGGGCATGGTGGCACATGCCTGTAGTCCCAGCTACTCGGGAGGCTGAGGTAGTACGTTCACTTGAGCCCAGGAGATTACAGTTGCTGTCAGCTAGCCTGATGCCACGGCACTTACTCTAGCCTAGGCAACAAAATGAGACTCTATCTTCAAAAAAAAAAGAAAACATGGATGTTGTAGAATTGTGTTCTCCACCGAAGTTGTTAAATGCAAATATCCTGTTTTCTAATGGATACAATGCAAGTGTGTTTGAGTATTTTCAAGAAAAGATAGCAATGCTGTATGAGGTTAATAGATATCAACTATATCTTATTAATAGTTTACTTCAACAATAACTGTTTTACTTTTGAAAGTTAAAAATAAAATGTATTTCCGTAAAAAAAAAAAAAAAGTTTGGTTCAGTTATTCTCAGTGTGTCCACCCCACCAGAGACTATGGGGTTCCAGCATGGATTCTTTGTTTGTTTATTTCCAGACCAGATCTTGGGCTACCCAGACTGGAGTGCAGTGGCACAATCATAGATCTGTGTAGGCCCGAATTCCTGTGCTAAAACCATCCTCCCACCTCAGCCTCCCAAGTAGCTTTCAGTGTAGGCACACATCATCGTGTCTGTCTCATTTTTTTTCCTTTTCGTAGCGATGGGGTCTTGTTATGTTACCCAGGCTGGAGCTGAACTTCTGGCCTCTGTCATCCCCCCGACCTCCCAAAGTGCCGGGATTGCAAGTGTTAGGCACATGCTGAGCTGGAAAAAATTCTTCTGTGAATGTTTTGTTGTGATATTTTATAGTGGAAGTTTCAGATCATATATTTACATATAATATATGTCATAAGATGTTCATGTCATTTAGCAAGCTGTTTTCTTTCTTTTTTCAAAATTATGTTGATATTCCTTCGACTTACTTAGTATATAAGGTTCGACAGTGTCCATAGATCCACTGGGGGTCTTGGAGCATATCTCTGGTGAATTGGGATTCTCCCCTGTTCTGTATCCAGAATTTAATACTAAGGCACAGTGTTCTCCATTGCTGAGGATGGAGATCAGCCTGAGATCCAAGGAGGGATGAGGGGGGCCTGTGCTCTGTATCAGGTTTGCTCCTGGGCGGGTCAGTGCCCTGGTGGGAGCTCAGCCCTGCCCAGCTCCCCGCTGGTGCAGCATGAGTGTGGGCTTCACCAGGAGTAGAGTGAGTTCTGAAATGGTCAGAAACTCTGCAGTTTGTCTTCCTATTGCAGTTTATTTTCTGTGAAACACCCTGGTTCAGTGGGCAGCAGAGGGATATATCTGCACAGAGACATGTCTTGTCATTTCAGTGGACATGTATAAGTGTATGTGTATAAGTGTGTGCATGTGATGTGTGTGAATGTGGGCATGGATCACCAAAGGCACATCATCACTTTATATAAATTTTATATTTTTGTCAGTTATAATTTTATCTTGAATATTTTCCATAGGCTTCAAATTTTTCTACACTATCATGTTAATGAATTGATATTAGTAAGTATATGTAACATATGACTAGTATACGTGTGTGTACATGTGTATGGTAGCATGCCTTTGGTGTAGTAGCATGCCTTTTTTTTGTTATTGTGGTTTTTTTTTTTTTGAGACAAGAGTCTCACTTTGTTGCCCAGACTGAGTGAGTGCCATGGCGTCAGCCTAGCTCACAGCAACCCCAAACTCCTGGGCTCAAGCAATCCTGCTGCCTCAGCCTCCCAAGTAGCTGGGACTACAGGCATGCGCCACCATGCCCAGCTAATTTTTTTCCATATATATTAGTTGGCCAATTAATTTCTTTCTATTTATAGTAGAGATGGGGTCTCGCTCTTGCTCAGGCTGGTCTCGAACTCCTGAGCTCAAAGGATCCGCCCACCTCGGCCTCCCAGAGAGCTAGGATTACAGGCGTGAGCTACCGCGCCCGACCCTGTCAATTTACTTTTGAGGCTGATCTGCTTCTTAACTGTTTGATCCATGAGGTCTCATCCTAATGCCCAGACACCTGGGATCAGTGCTTACTCTGCCATTTTTAGCCCATTGACCTCAGGGCTATTTTTTCTAAGAGTGTCTGAGACAGACTTGTCTCCTTAGTAACATGGGAATGGATCTTTCTCTCATGGGCTCTTGTTATTATAGCAGGTAGTACAAGTAAAGCATTTAGAATACTGCCCAGCATATGGGAGGTGTTCAAAAGCTTCTAGTATGCTGCTGCTGTCTTCATCACAAGTGTTTAGATTCTGATCTTCTTTTACAAACCACTATGGACATAGTCATCTTGAAGACACTACTCATATTCTAGTTTAAGGAGATACTGAATATCATTTGGTGTGTCAGACAGAATATCTAACACCTCTGTAGAGAGAAAAGATAAACCTCTGTTAATTTTTTGTTTTCCTTGTATTGTCCACAAAAATGAGATCCACACCTATTTAGAAGATATCATAACTTCTTACGGGAAAGTATTATAAAACACATAATGGGCTCAAAAGTATATTAATGTGGATTTGTCAGAACACCCACTTCAACCAAATCAATTTTTACAGCTCTCTTCTCATTTTATGAGAAGAAAAGAAATCTTCGCATCTCATTGATGAAACTATGTTTTTCATTTTAGGGACATTTGACATTCAGGGATGTGGCCATAGAATTCTCTCAGGAAGAGTGGAAGTGCCTGGAACCTGCTCAGAGGGCTTTATACAGGGCCGTGATGTTGGAGAATTACAGGAACCTGGTCTCCCTGGGTGAGGATAACGTGACTCTCGACATCGGGATCTGCCTTGTGTGTGTTCTGCATTTTCTCTGCATTTCCTCTCCCTTGGGAGGCCCTGCATTGCTTGACTGGGATGGAAGTCTTATTGCCTGAGAAATGAAAGCTCCATAATGCTTTCTGGACTTTAAATGTCCCCTTTCGGCCGGGCGGTGGCTCAAGCCTGTAATCCTAGCTCTCTGGGAGGCCGAGGTGGGCGGATCGTTTGAGCTCAGGAGTTCAAGACCAGCCTGAGCAAGAGCGAGACCCCATCTCTACTATAAATAGAAAGAAATTAATTGGCCAACTAATATATATAGAAAAAATTAGCCGGGCATGGTGGCACATGCCTGTAGTCCCAGCTACTTGGGAGGCTGAGGGAGCAGGATTGCTTGAGCCTAGGAGTTTGAGGTTGCTGTGAGCTAGGCTGATGCCACGGCACTCACTCTAGCCTGGGCAATAAAGTGAGACTCTGTCTCAAAAAAAAAAAAAAAAAAAAAAATGTCCCCTTTCTTCAGGTGTTCTGTCTTCTTCATAATAAATCATTTTGTGATACAATGGTTTCCGTATGTAAAAAAGCCTTGTGGGAAACTTTAAAAATGTCCAGGTCCTTGTCTTCTCCTCCCAACCTATCACTTCAGTAGTTCTGGGGGAGAGCTAGATGTTTGCATTACTCACTTGTATACACATTCAGAAAGACGCCATCTGTGGATGAATTTGTGGAGTATATTTCTTGTTCCATCTGTAATATCCTCTCTCCTACCTAAATATAGGGCTTGGATTTTGGCAAAGCCACAGCACTTCTTGATTGATTGTTTTTCTAAGCAGGAATCTTGCTTCCTGACCTGAGGGTTATCTCTGTGTTGGAGGAAGGGGAAGATCCCTGGACTATGGACAGTGAAATGAAAACACCAAGAAACTCAAATAGGGGGGAGAGGATCCCAGGTTTGCATTCAGGTAAGAGCTCCGGTGGGCACAGTGGAAGCCACACTATTAAACAGTGTTTGGAAAAGTTTGCAATTCGGGGAGTTAAGTGGTCAAACTAAGTTTAAATCCTGTGAACTCTGAGCAGAAATCTTTGCCCCGTCTTACCACTCTTTTCTTTAGACATGTGATAGTTTATCCTTTTTCCCTCCAAGGGTGCTGCAGCTCAAGCAGAGACCAGGGCAAAGTAGAATAAAGATTCTATGGGACACCTGTCATCTTGCTTCTGTGAACTCTTTCCATCTGAGTTTCCTGTAATGTTCACCTGGTCCCTGGTAACTCACACTCTGGTGCTGTCCTGTTGTTCTCTGGCTTTTATTTGCTGCCTTTGTTGCTGATGACATTGTCCGAGGGTGTCCACACCACTGCCAGGGTATGTTGCTGCTCATTGTTGTTCCTAATAGTGCCCTTCAATGTGAGCCATCCTCACTGTGGGTCATTTACTTATTTATTTATGCTCTTCTGGTGACAGTTATGAAGTTAGATTAACTCATTTTAGATACATGCACATAAGTTTTCATTCATTGCACAAGCACAACTCTGTATCTACTAATATGGAAAGTGGTGGTACCTCTGACATCATGCCCCTTTTGTTTTCAAAGAAATTTTACAATATCTTAACATCGTATGAGATTAGCAGAGCTAAATTGCATCATGTTTTTCTCATTCTTTGTATTTAGAATTGTTTCATTACCATGAATATTGAAAGTCACTTCTGCCTACCCTATTTTCTCTGCCCCTCCCCTTTTCTGTTTGTATGCATTTGACAATTTCAGATCCCTCATAGAAGTGAAATCATAGAGTATTTCTTATTTAATGTCTGGCTTGTTTCACTTAGTGTAGTATCCTCCAAGATAAACCATATTGTAGCAATTTCTTTTTTTTATGGACTCAATCTTTTTTTTTATGTATTTAATATAGACATTATGTTTATCCATTTATTGTTAGTGAACACTTCGCTTCTTGTTGACTTTTTACTAGTGTTGTTTGTTTTTTAACATGGGGTTGTATATACCTGCTGCAGCTCAAGCAGAGACCAGGGCAAAGTAGAATAAAGATTCTATGGGACAACACCTGTCATCTGGCTTCTGTGAACTCTTTCCATCTGACTTTCCTGTAAAGTAATGTAATCTTTTTTTTTTTTTTTGAGATAGAGTTTCACTCTGTTGCCTAGGCTAGAGTGCTGTGGCGTCAGCCTAGCTCACAGCAACCTCAAACTCTTGGGCTCAAGCAATCCTTCTGCCTCAGCCTCTCAAGTACCTGGGACTATAGGCATATGCCACCATGCCCGGCTAAATTTTTCTGTATATATGTTTTTAGTTCAATTAATTTCATTCTATTTCTAGTAGAGACAGGGTCTCGCTCTTGCTCGGGCTGGTTTCGAACTCCTGACCTTGAGCAATCTGCCCGCCTCGGCTTCTGAGAGTGCTAGGTTTACAGGTGTGGGCCATCTCGCCCAGCCTACAATCCTGTCTTTAATCTTTTCAATATATACCCAGATAATGATATTATTGGTTTATAAGATAATTCCCAATTTTGAATTATATGAGGAAATTTCATACTGGTTTCCAAAGTGGTTCCACCATTTTACATTCCACCAGCAGGGGCCGAGTCTCTCCTTTCTCCAGTTCTCACCAACACTTTCTATTTTGAGGATTTTCTTTTATTAGTTTTGAAAATAGACATTCTGATGGGTATTTTTATCTTGTTTTCTGTGTATTGGTGTTATATCCAGGAAATCATGGTTGAATCCAATCTCATAAAGCTTTTTACCTATAATTTTTTCTAAGAGTTTTATAATTTCAGGTCTCTTATATACATCATGAATCCATTTTAAGTAAATTTTTTCGTATGGTGTGACATAAGGGTCCAGCTTCATTCTTTTGCATGTAGATAATTCAATTTGTTTTGGACTCTTTCTTTTCTTTTTGTGTTTTGAGACAGCGTCTCACTCTGTTGCCCAGGCTAGAGTGTTGTGGTGTCAGCCTAGCTCACAGCAACCTCCAACTCCTGGGTTCAAGTAATCCTCCTGCCTCAGCCTTCCAAGCAGCTGGGACTACAGGCATGTACTACCATTCCCATCTAATTTTTTCTATATATATTTTTAGTTGTCCACCTAATTTCTTTGTATTGTTTTTTTTTTTTTTTTGAGACAGTCTCACTTTGTTGCCCAGGCTAGAGTGAGTGCCGTGGCGTCAGCCTAGCTCACAGCAACCTCAAACTCCTGGGCTCAAGCAATCCTGCTGCCTCAGCCTCCCAAGTAGCTGGGACTACAGGCATGTGCCACCATGCCCGGCTAATTTTTTCTATATATATTAGTTGGCC
>VSMD01123980.1:0-21634 GCA_008750895.1 Mirza zaza
CGTGATTAACTTTTTTTTTTTTTTTTTTGAGACAGAGTCTCGCTTTGCTGCCCAGGCTAGAGTGAGTGCCGTGGCGTCAGCCTAGCTCACAGCAACCTCAAACTCCTGGGCTCAACAATCCTCCTGCCTCAGCCTCCCGAGTAGCTGGGACTACAGGCATGCGCCACCATGCCCGGCTAATTTTTTCTATATATTTTTAGCTGGCCAATTAATTTCTTTCTACCTTTAGTAGAGACAGGGTCTCGCTCTTGCTCAGGCTGGTCTCGAACTCCTGAGCTCAAACGATCCTCCCGCCTCGGCCTCCCAGAGTGCTAGGATTACAGGAGTGAGCCACCGTGCCCGGCCATGATTAACTTTTAAATCAGTAAACTTTGAGGAAATCTGACTTTGATTTCCCTGGGAGCCCCTCCATCACTCAGACGGAACCCATCCCATGCACTGACCGGCTTAAGAGAAAAAGACAGAGATACCCCGGAGGGAGAAGGAGTTCTGCCTCCAGACTCAAGCTTGTAGCGTTGTTTTTCCCTGGGTCTCCCACTTGCTAGCCGGCCCTGCAGATTCTACACTTGCCAACCCCTATTCATGGGAGCCAACTCCTTATGAGCTCTCTCCCCCTCCCCACGTGTGTATCCGTGCAGGCCGCACAGCTCTATGGCAGCTACTCAACCCTGCTGTTGTAGCACACAATCGACTCTAGACATTACATACACACGTGGTCGTGGCTTGTGTTCCAGCCAAACTTCGCTGACAAAGTCAGGCAATGGGCTAGCTGTGGCCTGAGGATTATCCGACTCCTGATCTAGACTGTAAACTGCTGGAAGCCAGAAACTAGTCCCCCTATCTTTCTCTGTGTCCTCAGCACCTAGAAAAAAAATGTTGGCACATGAACAAGCCCATTCTACTAAGTGAGGTATCCCAAGCATGGGAAAACAAGCACCATACATGCACTCCCCATGAAATTGGCATGAACTGATCGATGCTGAGGTGCACATATGGTAGCAACCTTCACCAGGTGTCAGGCAGGTGGGGGGGAGGAGGGGATGGGTATATTCACGCCTATGGGTGCAGAGCTCAGCGTCTGGGGGATGGGCACGCCTGCAGCTCTGACTCTGGCCCGGCAAAGGCGATTGATGTAACCTAAACATTTGTAGCCCTGTAATATGCTGAAATAAAAATTGTTGTTTTTTTCTTTTTATTTTAAAAGACCCTCAATAAACATATGTTGAGTAAATGAATGAGTGAATGAAAAAGTACTCTCTAATCTCTCCCGGATGGGCCAATGTCTTTGCACTTCAATGTCTTTGCACCTTAATGAGCAATGGTATTTAAACCTAAATAGGTCTCTGAAAGTGTAATAATGTTTTTGCTCAACGCTAAGGGGGTGTCTTTGTTGATTTTATTACTGGTGTATTTAAATATCATTCGATCTAAAATAAAGTAAAATCTTCTTAGAGAAATGGCTTTTACATTCACGCTGAAGTCTTTTGTTTGTTCTATTATCTCTGTTTCTTGGGGCGTTCCTTCTTTTTTGCTGTTGTGGAGTGCGGGACGTCTCTTTTTTGCTTAGTTGTGTGCTTGTGGTTGTGTTTGAAAACCCCAGTTCTCCTGCCTGTTCTATTTTCTATAAACTGACATCAGAAGAGGAGTGCTGATTACTTGGCGTTCTTTGTTTTTGTTTTTTTGTTTTGTGTGTGTGTGTCATGGTGTCATCATAGCTCACTGCAACCTCCAACTCCCGGGCTCAAGAGATCCTCCTGCCTCAGCCTCCCAGGTAGCTGGGACTACGGGCATGCGCCACCATGCCCGGCTAATTTTTCTATTTTTAGTAGAGACGGAGTCTCGCTCTTGCTCAGGCTGGTCTTGAACTCCTGGACTCAAGTGATCCTCTTGCCTCAGCCCCCCAAAGTGCTGGGATTGCAGGTGTGAACCACTGTCTCCAGCCCACTTGACCTTTCATACTCCATAAGACCTAATGATATTGATGGTTGGATCTGGTTGACACACGCACTGGGGAGAGAATAAAGGCAGTGGGGCTGGTCCCATGTCTCTTTCTAAGTCATCACTTTGACAATTGCCCTAAGACTTCCTCCTACTGAATCCACTCCCAGGACACCTGGAATTTCCTGGAACTTTCTGGCCTCCGAGGCTGTGGTCTCTTCTGGTTTTGTTTCTTCCTGATCTAACCCCGATCTTGTCTGACTGATGTGAAATGAAACTTTGAAATTATATGCAAGAGAGGGGCTGCCAGGGGGAGAATGAGCGACAGAGAGAGATGGATAGAAAGATGGGGATAGAGGCCGGGCGCGGTGGCTCAAGCCTGTAATCCTAGCTCTCTGGGAGGCCGAGGTGGGCGGATCCTTTGAGACCAGCCTGAGCAAGAGCGAGACCCCGTCTCTACTATAAATAGAAAGAAATCAATTGGCCAACTAATATATATAGAAAAAATTAGCCGGGCATGGTGGCACATGCCTATAGTCCCAGCTACTTGGGAGGCTGAGGCAGCAGGATTGCTTGAGCCCAGGAGTTTGAGGTTGCTGTGAGCTAGGCTGACGCCACGGCACTCACTCTAGCCTGGGCAATAAAGTGAGACTCTGTCTCAAAAAAAAAAAAAAAAAAAAGAAAGAAAGATGGGGATAGAGATATAGACAGGTGGTTGGGGGTGGGTGGAAATAATAATGTAAATGAAACAAAATGTTACCAATTTGTGAATCTGGGTAAAAGATAAAACAAGTATTCTTTGTATTTCTCTTTATTTTTAATTTTTTTATTTTATTATTAATAAAAATTTAATTATTTCTTTTTTTTTTAGGCTTGTCTACTCTAAAGACATGTATTTCTCTTATTCATGTAAATTTTCTTTCAATTTGAAGTTATTTCCAAAGAAATAACTTTTTTTTAAAGGAGCCGCCTTTACGGGCTATCTCAAATTCTTCACTACTTTCTCAAGCCACTCCGGTGCAACGTGATCCATTCACGCAACTCAAAATATGAGTAGCCCTTGTAAAACCACCTCGTGAATCCTGCGGTGCAAAATCCAGTCAGTATTTTCAGTTCCCATCTTTTTCTTTTATTTATTTATTTTTTTGTTGTTAATGAGTTGGTTTAATTCCAGATGAGACAGCATTTAGGGTAGAACAAAAACCAAAGAGCAGAGTATGGCAGCATTCTGGGCTGGGTTTACTTTAAATTCACAACTGAGGGATGAATGACTGAGTAAAAACAACTAATGAAAAGGTGAGCCACTGTATTATTATTATTTTTTTTTTTTTTTTTACAAAAGTTTCTTCTTACAGCCAGGCACAATGGCTCACTCCTATAATCCCAGCACTCTTGGAGGCCAAGGCAGGAGGATCACTTGAGATCAGGAGTTCAAGACCAGCCTGAGCAAGAGCGAGACCCCGTCTCTACTAAAAATAGAAAAAATTAGCCAGGCATGTGGTGGCATGTGCCTGTAGTCCCAGCTACTCGGGAGGCTGAGGCAGGAGGATCGCTTGAGCCCAGTAGTATGAGGCTGCAGTGAGCCATGGCACTCTAGCCTGGGTGACAGAGCAAAACCCTGTCGCAGAAAAAAATATATATATTCTTCTTCTTGAGGGGGAGGTTAAAGAGAGGTTAATTAACAGGTACAAATATACACTTTAATAGAAGAAATAAAAACCTAGTCTTTGTTCGATTAGTAGGGTGACTAAAGTTTACAATAATCTATTATATATTTCAAAATACCTAGAAGACCTAGAAGAGAGTAATTCAAATGTTTCTTGCATAAAGAAAAGACAAATATTTAAGGTGACAGATATCCCACAGGTGTTTTTGGTTTTTTTTTTTTGGTTTTTTTTTTGAGACAAAGTCTCACTCTGTTGCCCAGGCTAGAGTGAGTGCCCTAGCGTCAGCCTAGCTCACAGCAACCTCAAACTCCTGGACTCAAGCAATCCTCCTGCCTCAGTCTCCTGAGTAGCTGTATCCTACAATTTTGATCTTTACAAATTATATGAGTGTATTAAATTATCACATGTACCTGGAAAATATGTACATCTATTAGATATCAATAAAAAGATGGAAAAAAATTTTAAGTTTATTTTTAAATGTACAACAGGCTCCAAGACAATGCTTTATTCTAGCTATTGGTGGTAAAAGATGTTACAGCTGGGAATATAGATGTTTAAATGGCACAAAGAATGGCTTACTTTTTTACTTTTTGCCAGATTTTTGCTCTTTCCTTTTTTTTAGAGAGAGAGAGAGAGACAGTCTCACTCTGTCAGCCATGCTGGGGTATAGTGGTGCAATCATAGCTCACTGCAACCCTGAACTCCTGGGCTCAAGCGATCCTCCTGCCTCAACCTCCCGAGTAGCTGGGACTATGGGCACCACCATGCCAGGCTCATTTTTCTTACTTTTTGCAGACATGAGGTCTTGCTATGTTGCCCAATCTTGTCTCGAACTCCTGGCCTCAAGTGATCCTCCCACCTCAGCCTCCCAACATGCTGGGATTACAGGCTCGAGCCACCGTGCCTGACCTTACCCGACTCTAGACACCCTCCTACCCCCGGCCCTTTGCACATGCCGCCCCTCCCTACCTGGAACTCCCTTCCCCAAACCCTCCTTTTACCTTATGCCCCTCAGACCTTCAGTGCCCTCACCCCATGACGGGGTTGATATAATAATAACAAAAGCTCTCAGGTATAGAATCGGATGCCAGACAATGTGTGATTGAACCCATTAGCTCACTTAGTACTCCAAGAACCTATGAGATACAAATCATTCCCCAGTTTTTTTTTTTTTTTAGTCTGTTTGGATTAGCCTTTAATATTTGTTCTGTAAACAAAATAAAATATTGCAATTTATAAAATGAAAAAGGTAAAATAAAAATGACAAAATATTTAAACATGAAGGCTTACAAAATTTTGAGAATTCACCAGTACAAACATGTTTTTGTCACTCATCGAGAAATGCAGCTCAATATTGTACTTGGGTTATTTTGGAACAGCTATCTCTTTAACTGACAATCAATACTCAAACTTCACCAAACTATTAATTTTTTTAATTAAAAGTTTTTTCTTAATTACATTTGCATATATGCAGAAAAGTAACACATTTGACAAGTTATATAGTCTCAGGCTTACATGGAATTATGACTTCTTTCAACAATTACTGAAATCTTTCAAAGAAAATCTTCACACTAACCTATGTTTGAACTATGAAACAGAATAATGACAACCACAAATCTGGCATTCTCAAAATAGCCCACGGCTAATAAATGTAATGCTGCAAAATAACTTATTTCCTCTAAAACTTCATTAAACAATTCCAAGCAGTACAACAAAACATTAAAATTCCCAGTAGTCATCCTAAGAATTAGATAGACTTCTTTGATTTTTTCCTTTCTGTTTCTTCCTTTTCCTTTTCTATTTCAGTTACTTGTAATTCAATTTCTTTAGCACTAAACATCTTCAAAGGTTGATTTCTTCTTATTATAGCAAGTTCAATGTTTTTTCCAGCAGACTGGACAACTTCGAGTAAAGCTCTTATTGCTAATTCGATAGCTTCGTTGTCATTTGCTATCACATCTTCTGTGTAATTCTTTTCCAGAAATTCTCGAACAGTTTTAGCGCTTCGGCCGATTGCATTTGCCTTCCAAGCATGACAAGTACCAGAAGGATCTGTCTGATATAATCTTGGGATACCATCATCATCAAAACCTACAATTAAGGCAGAAATACCAAAGGGTCTTCGTCCATTGCTCTGGGTATATTTCTGCTTTGAAGTTGCTATGAAGCGAGTTATATATTTCACAGTAACTGTAAGCTTATGGCTCTGACACTCCACTCGGGCTCTGTTTATTACTACTCTGGCATCAGCAGTCAGTCCTGCAAAAGCCATGCAGACGTGGTCATCAAGGGCACAAATCTTCCTTACAGTTCTTTCATCTTGAAGCTTCGCAACAGATTTTTTTTCTACCCCAAGCACAACTGTATTGGTACCTTGAATTCCAACCGCAGTGGATACTTTTTTCACCGCTTCCTGGGCATATTCCACCTGAAAAAGGTGTCCATCTGGGGAGAAGACAGTGACTGCTTTGTCGTACCCAGACGCCGTGCCACGGGACTATGAGGATTCCCACCGAGCTTCTAATTCTACCGCAGCTGAGGCGGCTGAGAGGGCCGCTTGCGCCACCACGTGCTGCCGCCCGGAAGTCCATTCCCCAGTTTTAGAATTGAAGGCACTAGGTCCAGACAGGTGAAGGCACCTGCCCAAGGATGCACAGCCCAGCCAGACCCAGGCCTTGACCCCAGGTCTGTGCAGCTCTCAAATGCGTGCTCTGAAGACCTCGCTTCCCATCTGCGCTCCTTCCTCGCCATACGACCCCCAACGCGCACACACACAAGAGCTGCTGGTGGCAGTCTCCCAGTTTCTCCACATGGCCTTCCACGTTGAGATGCTGCAGGGGGCGAAGCTAAGGGCGTCTTCTCCTTGCCCGTCATAGACACCAGGAGTTTCCTGGGCAGACCGAGCCAAAGACTTAGGCAGCAACACAACGATGAAAAGCAACTCATCGTTCTCTTCTCTGCCTGTTAACGCTGTGTGTTCTTGGGCTAACTTCCCTGGGCCTCAGTTTCCTTGCCTATAAAATGGGAATAAAAATCGAATAGTACCTTCTCATTAGGGTCATCAAAAAGCAATTAGTATCTGGGACCAGTAGACATTAATAAACGTATCTATGAATCCTAGCACTTTGGGAGGCTGAGGCAGGAGGATCACTTGAGGCCAGGAGTTTGAGACCAGCCTGGGCAACATAGTGAGAACCCATCTCTTTAAAAAAAGTACAAAAATCAGCCAGGCATGGTGGTGCATGTCTGCAGTCCCCGCTCTTTGGGAGGCCGAGGCAGGAGGATCGCCTGAGCCCAGGAGTTTGAGGTTGCAGTGAGCTATGATGATGTCACTGCCCTCATACACAGGCAACAAAGCGAGACCCTGTCTCTTTAAGAAACAAAAAATACATCTATGGTTCTTGTTACTATTGTAGAATTCCATCTGCAAACGCTTGTGTCTCAGTAACATCCTACAACATTATGGGGCCCAGGAGTCCTTGCTGTGGACCACATCTATGCCCAACATAACCCAGAAAGCAGGGCAGTCACTGGCACACCAAAGCTACCAGAAAAAACACTGAAGGACTTGAGGTTCTACATGCTTAGGGGCACCTGTTGCAGAGGTCAAATTAGCTGCACGGAACAAAACCCACTCCAGGAGAAAATTCATGGGAGGACATTCAGATGTCTCATAATCCCCAAGGATAAATACTAGGTATCCTGAGTTGAATAGCATCCCCATAAAATTCATGCCCTTCCAGACTGAGCACAGTGGCTCACCCCTGTAATCCTAGCACTCTGGGAGGCCAAGGAGGGAGGATTGCTCGAGGTCAGGAGTTTGAGACCAGCCTGAGCAAGAGCAAGACCCCGTCTCTACTATAAATAGAAAGAAATTCATTGCCCAACTAATATATATATAGAAAAAATTAGCCTGGCATGGTGGTGCATGCCTGTAGTCCCATCTACTAGGGAGGCTGAGGCAGGAGGATTGCTTGAGCCCAGGAGTTTGAGGTTGCTGTGAGCTAGGTTGGTGTCACAGCACTCTAGCCCGGGTGACAGAGTGAGACTCTGTCTCAAAAAAAAAAAAAAAAAAAAAAGTCATGCCCTTCCTGAAATTGCAGAATGTGAGTTTATTTGCAAACAGGGTCTTTGCAGATGCACTTAGTTAAATTAAGATGAGGCCATACTGGAATAAACCCAATATTACCAGTGTCTTTATAAGGTTCATACCTGTAATCCAGCACATTGGGAGGCCAAGGTGGGAGGATCACCTGAGGCCAGGAGCTTGAGGCTGCAGCGAGCACTCCAGCCTGGGTGACAAAGCAAGATCGTGTCTCTTTAAAAAAAAAAATCAGTCAGGTATGGTGGCTCACACCTGTAATCCTAGCACTCTGGATTGCTCAAGGTCAGGAGTTCGAAACCAGGCTGAGCAAGGGTGCGACCCATCTCTACTATAAATAGAAAGAAATTCATTGGCCAACTAATATATATAGAAAAAATTAGCCGGGCATGGTGGCGCATGCCTGTAGTCCCAGCTACTCGGGAGGCTGAGGCAGCAGGATCGCTTGAGCCCAGGAGTTTGAGGTTGCTGTGGGCTAAGCTGACACTAGGGCACTCACTCTAGCCTGGGCAACAAAGTGAGACTCTGTCTCAAAAAAAATAAATTAATTTAAAAAATTTTTTTAAAAATGAAAATAAAAAGAGACTAGATATAGAAGGAAGGCAGCTGCGTGACAACAGAGGCAGAGATTGTAGTGATGCATCTGCACAAAGGATTCTTCCCTGAAGCCCTCAGAAACAATATGTCCCAGTTGACACCTTGGTTTGGGACTTCTGGACTCGAGAGAACAAGTTTCTGTCGTTTAAAGGGAGCAGTTTTATTTCGTCAAGCAGTCCTAGGAAACAAATGCACTAGGGTACTCCACATCACCAGGAAGGGGCAAGTAGGAGACCAGAGTAGCTCCTCCGTCTGTCTAGGACTGTGTGGTCTCATCTGGGAATCCCTGCACGACTTCCTCCCCTCTTCTCTCTCTGCACACGGGCCTTTCCACCATGCTCTCCGACAAGCACAGTTTCCAATTCCTGGCTAATACAGTCTCTGGGGCCAGGTCCACCCACATTCCTAGGGAAGAGATCTGATTGGCCCAACTGGAGTCACGTGTTTGCCTCGACCCAATCAGCCAGGGCTAAGGAATTACATCACCTGGTGCCAGGGCTGCTATTCAAAACAGGCAACCTCCCAGTAGCCAGACGATGACCTGTCAGATTTGCAGCTGGCCCCTGGACCAGAGTTCTGGGGACCACCAGAACTTGGGTTAGGGCTTGAGTTAGCGAAGAGGGGAGAAATGTAACAGAGTATCTGCATGGTGGGGAAATTATGGGATTAGAAACACTGGCCAGGTCTGGAGAGAGGAGGGGGACAGGGCTGTGCTGGTAAATATTGAACAAGCGGCTGTCTAGGAGGGGGGAGAGGTGCCTATTTATTATAAATTTTGCTGGCAGAAATGATGCGGCACACAATTTACAAATAATGACAAAAAATAAACCACTCTTCCTTGCAAGTTCTGTGTAGCCAATTGATTCTCGCGCAATTTAATTTTTCCCAAATTCTTGTACCCAGCCCCTACTACCCCTGGTTGCAACTGACAAGTGAACGTGGGTTGATGTATTTCTTTCAAATAAAGAGTGAGATGTGTGCTGCCACCTCCGGTGCTCGCCAATGAAGGGAAAGATTTCTTTGCTGAATCAGATAACGGTTTTAAAACACTAGAGGAATGCTTCCTCAATTTTTGTGTGTGTGTGTGCTATTTATAGTAACAGCTACAGGCAAGATACACTTGTTAAATTTAATCAACAGGCGTGATAGACAGCAGATACTCAATAAATACCAGTTGGAGGAATGAACAGACCTCCCTCCATACAGACGTACACGTTTCTCTTATAGTCACATAAATACATCTGAGGGGGTCTATGTTGCCTTCCGATTTCTCCCTAGCACCTACACAAACGCCGGCACTAGTAGGTGATCCATAAATACACAGACAATGTTATGAATTAATATAAAGTATAAATCCGGCTACTCAGGAGGCTGAGGCTGGAGGATCACCTGGGCCAGCCTTGGAGACACAGTGAGACCCCTGTCTCTAAAAATAAAAAGGGAAAAAAACAAAAAAAAAGCCCTTTCTTCAAACTCATAGGACTTTCTTAAAATACATATATGTATACACATAGATAAAATACATTGTCTGAGCTCAGGCTCAGAATAAATAGGAAGAGTTCGACCTGGGGCAGGGGTGGGTGGGGGGCCCTGGAGGAGGTGTTAGCAGCGGGGACCCCCGCCCGGCCCCTTGAGGTAGAGCGGCCCTGCCCAGCACCCGGGGCCACAAGGACGCGCCATTAACGGAAGGGGACTCTGTCCAGGGGGGCAGCACCCGGGCTGGGCGTCACATGGGCCTCGGCGAGGGGAGTCCGGCTGGGACTTCGGTGGCCACCCGGAAGAGGCCCACGACGGTGGCGCGCTGGTCCAGCTGCCAGTGCTGGAGCGCCGCGGGCTCGGCGCTCAGGTGGACGCCCAGGCGCTGGCCGGGGCCCAGGTGCAGCAGGCGGCTTCGGAAGCCGGAAACCGAGTGCGGGGCCTCGGAGGAGCCGGGCGGCAGGTGCACGGTCAAAGTCAGAGCGGCGGGCCCCGCGGGGGCGGCGGCGGGGGCGGGCGCGGCCGTGCGCAGCGCGAAGGACACGGAGCCCCCGCCCGGGCCTGGGAGGACGGCCACGCGTCGCAGCTCGGCTTGCAAGAAGACATAGTAGACGCCGGCCTCCGTCACCTGCAGCTGCCGCGTGTCCTTATCGTAGCTCACGCCGGGCGACAGGAGCACGCCGTCCAGGCCCGCGTCGCTGTACCAGCCCAGGGGCCCGTCGGTCAGCAGAACTGCGGGAGGGGAGAGGTCCAAGCTGAGCACGGCCGCCCGGCCCTGGGGAGGAGGCGGCGGGGCGCTGGGCCGGAGGGGACGAAAGTGGGGACTGAGGTGGGACTGGGGGAGGCGGAGGAAGGGATTGAACCGAGGAGGAGACCGGGCAGTCAGTCCGGAAGGGGAAAGGGCTCCCAGAGGGAGGCCGGGGAAGAGGAGGGGTGGGCGGGGGCGAGGTGGGCGACTTCTAGGAGCAGGAGGAGGAAGGAGGCGGGTGTGGCTCGCCCGGAGCCCCGCCAGCCAGAGAGACGCCACCAGACCCGGCGCTGCTCGTGCCAGTCCTGGCGCTGAGAGCGCACAGGTAGGGAGGCGACGGCGACCACAGACTCAGAGGAAAGTCAGGAAGAGGGGTCCATGAGGCTCAAAGAAGAGAAGTGGCAGCTGTCCGAAGGCGGAGGATTGGAGGGCGGGAGGGGTCCCAGCCCAGAGCCTCACTCTCGCGGGGACTCCTGTTTCTTGGTGCCCCCCCACCCAGCCACCACCACCCCGAGGAGGGGGCAGGGAAAGCGTGCAGGACACTCACCGTCTTCGGCCACCAGCTGCCCGAAAAGAGGAAAGCCCTGCCGAAAGAGGAAAACAGAAAGGTGAATGGAGGCTCCCCTCGAAACTGGGACTCCTGCCGCACCTACGCTGGCCGTCGGGGTCCCCGAGGGTCTGCGCAGACCTGGAGCCTGCGCTCCCCTCCCCGCCTCCAAAAGAACACGGGCGCGGGCGCGCGACGTTGGAGGCACAGCCGGCTGCAAGGACAGAGCCTCCGAGAACGCAGGAGGGAGAAGAAGAGCGATGCCTCCTCTTCCTGCCTCTCCCACAGCGGGGCGGGCGGTGGGCAATGTCCCGGAGGTCTCGGGAGCAGAGAGACCCCAAGAGTCCAAGGGGGAGACCCCAAGAGTCCAAGAAAAAACGAGGCTCTCTGGGAGTTAGTAAAGGAAGTGGGGGGGTCACCTCTGTGGTCCCGGATAAGGAAGAATTGCCCCTGGGGTCCGGCACCGAGAAGGGGCTCCCTCCCCTCCGGGGCCCCGGGGTGCAGATGGGGCTCGCGGGGGTGCGGGATGAGAAGGGGTGGCCTCCCCAGCGCAAGATGGAAAAAGGGAGCCTTGAGGGGTCGGAGAAGAACTGTGGAGTCTCCTCTGGGCCTCGGGGTGTAGATAGGGACTCAAAAGCGGGGGTGTGCCCCGCACGGGTGGCTCACGCCTGTAATCCTCGCACTCTGGGAGGCCAACGCGGGAGGATCGCTTGAGGTCAGGAGTTTGAGACAAGCCTCAGCAAGAGTGAAACCACGTCTCTACTAAAAACAGAAAGAAATTAGCCAGATAACTAAAAATATAAAAAATTAGCCGGGCATGGTGGCGCATGCCTGTAGTCCCAGCTACTCGGGAGGCTGAGGCAGGAGGATCGCTTGAGCCCAGGAGTTTGAGGTTGCTGTGAGCGAGGCTGACGCCACGGCACTCACTCTAGCCTGGGCAACAAAGTGAGACTCTGTCTCAAAAAAAAAAGAAAGAAAAAAGTGAGGGTGCGAGAAGAAAAGGGTCTCCCTCCCAGTGCCAGATGGGGAAAGGGAGCCCTCGGGGTGCGAGAGGGACAGCTGAGTCTCCTTTCCCCTGCTCCGGGTGCGGGAGAGGTGTCCCCGGAGTGCGGGACAGAAGAGGGTCCCAGAGGGGCGGCAGGGGTCTCCCCCCGGGGCCGGAGCAGGGCGCGTCTCACCTGCTGCGGGTCGTCGGGCGACAGCTCCGGGCCCCCGCGTTGTATCGGGGTGGGCGCGGGGCTGGCCGAGGCGGGGGTCCGCCGCACCTCCCAGTAACGGACCCCGACGGCGGCCGCGCCAGTGACCAAGAGCAGCGCCACGACGCCCAGGACCCAGCGCAGGGCGCTGCGGGCGCAGGGCGCGGGCTGCCAGGGGGCCTCGGGGTCCCGCACGGCGTCGGGGCTGGAGGGCATGGCAGCCGGCAGAGGACTGCTGCCCCGGCCCGCGCGCCGCGCTTTATACAGGAAGCCGGGCTTTCCGGGGCGGCCCTGGGGATCCCGGCGACGCGCGCCCCGCCCCTGTCCCCTCCGCTCCACTTTCTCCTCCCGGCTGCGCGCTCCCACCCGGCCTTCCAAGCTCTGCCCGGTTCCTCTTTCCCCGGCCTCGCTCCTGCGTCCTCCAGCGCCCTGCCGCCTCTCTCTGCCCCTCCTGCTGCGGGCCCCTGGGTGGCTCCGGGTGACTCAGGCGCCTTTCTCTGTCCCTGTTGTCTCCGCAGGCGGAGGGAGGCGGTCTCTCCATCTCCCCGCACGTTGTGTCTCTGCCCATCTCTGCCGCTGTCTCCCTCTCTGCCTCTGACTCTCCCCGTGTCTGTCTCTCTCTACCTCTCTGTCTCTCTGTGTCTCTCTGCCTCTGACCTGTCTATATTTGTCTATTTCTCTTTCTCCATTTCTCTCTGTGTGAGTCACTGACTGTCACTGTTTTGGAGTCTGTGTCTCCCCCTATGTCTCTAGCTCCCTGGGCCTCTCACTTTGTGTCTCTCTGTCTCTCGCTGTTTCTCTCTGCCTCTCCCTGTTTCTCTCTGCCTCTGCCTCTGCGTCTCCCTGTCTCTGTCTCCCTCTGAGTCTCTCTGTCCCCCATTTCTCTGTCTCCTCCTTCTTGGCTCTCCCCTAAGCCTGCTGAGACACCCCCAACACACTTCTGCAGAAGGGTCAGGGGCCAGCCAGGCTCCCACCACTCCTGGAGCACCCCGACATGGAACCCCGACTGTCATGCCCAGCCCCCGCCCCCACTGCACCTTCCCCAGGACCCCTGGGCCCCCCCTGGGCTTCCCCCCACCTGCCCAGCCAATGCTTCCTGTCACGAGCCTCTAGGACCCCCGCTGGCAGAAGGCTGGAGAGTCCAGCTGGAGAAATTCCCCTGACAGGAGCGGGACAGTCTTGAGCCACATGCAGGAAACTCCAATTTCCCACTTGTTGTCGTAAATGAGGTGGAGGTGGGAGGACTAGCTGAGAAGCGGCCAGAGCCTGGCCCCAAAAGAGGAAGCTCCCCTGGATGGAGAGGGAGATGGCCCTGGGCTGGCACCGAAGTCCTGGTCTGCCCACACCCGCTGTGGTCCACACTGGCCGCAGAGTCCCCTTCCGCTCGGGCAGCCTCACTGTCCCCAGGGCAGAGGGACATGAGGGGCCAGACAATTCATCTCACCGCCAGCAGGAGTCAAGAGCCCATAAAATGCTGGGAAATTTTGACTCAACTGAACTGGTATCTTGTAAGGCCCCGGGCCCTGTACTGGATCCTGCATCCGGCCCTGCTGGGGAATTACAAGAAAGCAATAATGATACCGGTGTGAGGCCCAGGCAGATGGCGAGCCACCCGGAACACGTCGGCTATGCAAATTTCAGCACCCCAACCTAGACCCACAGATGATCTGGGAGGAGGAGCCCTCCAAACACTCCACGTGCTGGTCCCAATGCACCTGATCCCCCTCTGCCTGCTGCGTCCTTTCCCCTGACCTGCAGCACGCAGACACGTCAGGTCGCCTTTCACATGCTCCGTTCAAACTGCCCTTCCCATCAAGAGAACAGATCGAACCAGCCTCTGCTTTCACTGTCACTGTTCTCTTCCTGAAACCCCACCAGCGGTGACAGTTTGTTTGTAAACCAAAAAAAAAAAAAAAAAAGCAAACGAGCAGAATAGAAAGGTTCATTTCCCTAGAATTTTGCCACCCTCAAGACTTAGTTATTGGTGACTTCCGCTAATTCTGACAGTTTGGCGGATGGTGGCTGAAATACCAATGTTTACCTTTGAGCTTCAGGGAAGTCAGAAAAAAATAAAATACACACGTTGGCTGTAAATTTGAAAAAGAGACACCAACTCTTCTCTCCATCAGAGAAGTGCTTTTTTTTTTTTAAGAGAAGTTAAAATGGCAGCATTTCTGGAAAAAGGAATGCAGTTGAGGGTGGGGGAATGGTGCTGAAAATGGGAGTGGTCATTGAACCTGGAATGTGACTTTGAAATTGAGACACACCCAGCCCTTGCCACCTCCCCCACCACCCAGCAACCAGAAGGTCCCTCTCTTAGGAAACTGGCCAACCAGGAAGAGAGATTTAAAGATACTGATGGCAAAAGGGTTTCTCACGATAGCATCACCTTGCCAAGAAACTCAAGGGCCACTGGCCAATCTGTTTACTTATTTTATTTTTTATTCTTTTTAGAGATGGAGTCTTGCTCTTGCTCAGGCTGGTCTCGAACTCCTAGCCTCCAGCGATCCTCCCACCTTGGCTTCCCAGAGGGTGAGGATTATAGACATGAGCTACCACGCCCAGCCTTTTTTGTTTGTTTGTTCGAGACAGAGTCTCAGTCTGTCACCCAGGCAAGAGTACAGTGGTGCCATCATAGCTCACTGTAGCCTCCAACTCCTGGGCTCAAGCAATCCTCCCGCCTCGGCTCAGAAGTGCTGTCAATACAGGGAAGGAGCCATCACGCCTAGTCTCAGTCTGTTTATTATTAATATTAAGCCTTGCACCCACAGCAAGCCACAGCCAAGGATTAATTATTTAAACTGACAAGACGACAGAAAGAGGAATTTGAACCCAAATGAACCCAAATGAAATCATCCCTCTTTCCCTCCCTCAGGCCCCAGTTCCATTGCCTCATCGGATTTTTTTTACTAACGGTTTTAGCCCTAAATGTCCTAGTTCATTGATTTATTTATTTGCTTGCAATTGTCTTCCCCATGAACTCACAAGCTTGTGAGTGGCATCTTTATCTGCCTTGTTCCTATTGCACCTCCACTGCCTAGAAATCTGCAGGCCTCAATGATGTTTATGGAAGGAACAAGGAACTAAAGAAGGAATGAAGGAATGAATTAATAAAGGGAAAAAATATACAGCCTAAAAGTTAAGAGCATAGGTTCTTGGCTGGGCGTGGTGCCTCACACCTGTAATCCTAGCACTCTGGAAGGCCAAGGTGGGAGGAGTTCGAGACCAGCCTGAGCAAAAGGGAGACCCCATCTCTGCCAAAAATAGAAAAATTAGCTGGGTATGGTAGCCCACGCTTGTAGTCCCAGGTACTCAGGAGGCTGGGGCAGGAGGATCATTTGAACCCAGGAGTTGGAGGTTGCAGTGAGCTATGATGATGCCACTGCACTCTACCCAGGGCCACAGAATGAGACTCTGTCTAAAAAAAAAAAAAAAAAAGGCCTAGGTTCTAGAGCCAAGGTCAAGAAATTTTAGCCTTTGAGCCAGACTTGGCCCACTGGCTGTCTTTGTACAGCCCTACAAATAAGATTTTTATTTTGTTTTCAGGAAAAAGTCAGAAGAGGAATAATATTTCCTGACATGTGCAAATGATTTGAAATTCACATTTCAGTATCGGTAAATGAAGTTTTATTGGCACACAACATGCTCGTTCATTTTTGTATTGTCTACAGTGGCTTTCCAGATCCTATGACGGATTTGAGTAGTTGCGACAAGAGACTGGCTAGACACATAGTGTTGGGAGCCACCATGCCTGTAATCCCAGCACTCTGGAAGGCCAAGATGGGAGGACCGCTTGAGTCCAGGAGTTAGAGACCAGCCTGAACAACATAGTGAGACCCCATCACTACAAAAAATTATTTTAATTAGTCGGGCGTGGTGACACATGCCTGTAGTCCCAGCTACTTGGGAGGCTGAGGCAGGAGGATCGCTTGAGCCCAAGAGTTGGAGGCTGCAGTGACCTGTGATGATGCCACTACACTCCAGCCTGGACAAAAGAACCAGACCCCACTTCTAAAAAAATAATAATGAGGCCAGGCGAGGTGGCTCGAGCCTGTAATCCTAGCACTCTGGGAGGCAGAGGCGGACGGATTGCTCAAGGTCAGGAGTTCGGAACCAGCCTGAGCAAGAGCGAGACCCCCGTCTCTACTATAAATAGAAAGAAATTAATTGGCCAACTAATGTATAGAGAAAAAATTAGCCGGGCATGGTGGGGCATGCCTGTAGTCCCAGCTACTCGGGAGGCTGAGGCAGGAGGATCGCTTGAGCCCAGGAGTTTGAGGTTGCTGTGAGCTAGGCTGACACCACAGCACTCACTCTAGCTTGGGCAACAAAGGGAGACTCTGTCTCAAAAAATAGAAAAAAATAATAATAATAATAATGAAAATTTTAAATCTTTTAAAAATAAAAAAAGAGACTAGCTAGCCCACAAAGCCCAAGCTATTTACTGTCTGGTCCTTTTTGGGGAAAAAATAATTGCCGCTTCTACGCTAGAGTCTTGAATTCTAGCTCTTCAGACTGCTTGCTGTGTGATCTTGGGCAAGCTGCTTCACCTCTCTGATTTAACTCCCTTTCCACGTGTGTTAAATGGGAATAATAGTAGATCACAAAAAGTGGTCGAGAACTTGCACAGTGCCAAGCACATAGTAAATGCTCAGTGAACTGGCCTGTTGTTACTGTGATCACCGAACCCTCTCTACAGCTCCATGGTGTGTCATCATCCCTGATACATGGGCACAGAAACTAAGGCTCCAAACGTTGAAGTCCCGTGGCCAAGGTCTCACAGGGACTGCTCTGAACTCCCCTCTATGCTGGGGGGCTAGGCAGAGCCCTGCATGTGCCCGCCGGGGAGGGGGAAGAGAGCCTCCCAGCCTAGGAAAGGCTCAGGCCGCAGCCAGGGGGGACCATGACGTGCTGTGGTCGGGACATCTGAGCAGGCGGCCCCGCCCACTGTGGAGCACTCAGCGTCACCACCACCCTCTTAGCACCTCACGTTCGGTGGAGTCGCACCTCCGTGCTCAGCACTCTCCCCAGGCCAGCGTGGGCCCCAGCATTCCTGAGCAGGCGGGGAAAGGGCTCGCCAGCAGCAGGCCCAAGGGAGGGACTGGGCAGGAAGTGGTTGGTGAGGACAGCACCCCAGTCTCTCTCTGGGGAGCCCCTATTCTGCCTCTGAGATCAAGTGAACAGGCGCCTCCCCGGGGAAGTATGCCTTGATTTTTTGTTTTTTTCTTCCTAGCAAAAAAAAAAAATCATCTCTTTCTCTCAGGGCCCTGCAACATGCTCCCCAGCCTCTGCCCCCCACCAGGGGGATGAGCGACACCTTTGTCCCTGCCGGGATCATCTGTCACCCCCGGGACAGAGCATATTAGCTGTGTTTGCTGAGTAATTGGCACGATGAATGTGGCAGCAAGAGACCAAATGGTGAGAGAAGGAAGAAAAGAAGCAAAGAGGGAAGGAAAGAAAGGAGGGAGGTTGGTCTTGAGCTGTGGGAGGACATCTTCTAAAAGAGACACAAGGAGGGGAATTACATCGTCCAAATGAGTCAAGTCCCAGCCGCAGCTGGGTCTGGGCCTCCTTGGCCTTGGGTAAGCCAGGAACACACAGACCTGGCACCTGGGTGTGTGTGCCTGAGGTACTGCGTAAGCGTCGCAAGGTATGTTTGTGCAAAGCGATTAAGCTTTGCGGAGTTGGGGTGCATGCCCCGATACTCTGGGATCGTGGGTTTCCAAGGCGATGCCGTGTCCTTGGATGTTTCCAGCTGGGCAACATAGCACAGCTCAGGGCCCACACTGCTTCGCTGGAGAGCCCAGCTCTGCCTCTTGCTAGCCATGTGATCTTGAGAAAATCCCTCTACCTCTCTGTGCCTCAGTTTCCCTGTATGTGAAGTGGGATTAACACCAGTGACCACCTGATAGGATTGTTTTCTGGAATCAGAGAGCCAGGACAGCGCCTGGCACACAGCAGGTGCTCAACAGGGTTAGCCATGATTAGGGTTAGCCATGATTGCTGCCACTGAGTTGAGAGTCAGGTGTCTCCTTGTGACGGCTGACTCCGAGGGACTCCGTGCACAAGGGTGGAACTTGTAAATGAACCACCGGGGCCCCAAAACTAGTGCCCACGTCTAAGCAAAAGGCACACAGGCGTGGACGGCTGGTGCAGCATTGTTCGAAGTGGAAATGACCTCAACAGTCACTGAAAGGAAAATCGGTTCGACAATCAGGCAGTGGAGATGGTTGACTCATCTCTCGATAGAGATCTCCAAGGGCTAAGAAAACAAAGTACAGGCTGCTGTGTACAGAATGCATGTTTGGTTTCAGAGCAGAGATCTCTTGCTATCAAGTATTTGTGGAAGGTATGCAAAAGCTGAGGGGTTCAGGGGTGAGAAGATGTGGTGGACCTTTTACGGTATGTGATTTTGCCCGCTTGCATTTTCCGTGGGTTAGCTTTGCTAATGCTTTGCTTTGCTTTTTGAATATTGAGCACAAAAACGTGGTCAACTGTACACCATGAAGAACGAAACCAGTGGCCAGAGCTGTTGGAAAGAAGGGAAAATTTAATGCCGGTGACATCAAAGACAGGAAATGGTGTTTCCCTGCTATGGCCAGTGGGAGGACACAGGGGTGGAGGAGCCAGGGGTGGGGAAGACCCAGGCAGGTCCCAGGACCCCTTCAAAGGGCACAAGAAGACAACTCACCCTGCTGGGAAGTAAGCCAGCAAGCCCCAGAAAGGGAAGCCCAGCAGAACAGCCACCTGGAAGGGACTCTCCAACCCTCCAGGGGAAGCAGCCACCGGACACAGTAAGACATCCTCTTCGAACATACACAACCACACCAACCAAGACATACACGCAGACACACACACAGACATACACATAATCACACACATACACACCCGGAAACAAAACCACACATACACAGGGCGGCCACCAAAGCCAGCCACAGACACCCACAGAGGACACAGGGGACGTATAGTCAGGCACACCGTGAAGAGAACACACCATTGCAGACACACGATCACACACATATCAAAGACAGACGTGAAGATGCACAACACAGGCTTACACGCAGTCACACCCTGAGACAGATGCCCAGGGACACAATCGCAGATACATGGGCCAGGAAGCACAGCTAGCCACAGACATACACAAGGACACACATTAAGGGTGTAACAACCACACACAGAGGTAGACACAGAGACACACAATTCAGGCACACACAAAATCACCTGGAGACAGACACACAATCACAGACACATACAATCACAGTGGAGACAACAGAGGCCATGTCGCACTCTCAGGCCCAGGGGACACAAGGAGGACCATGATCACACGTGCTCACTAACACATAAACAGCCTCAATGAGACTCAAGGACTCTGGGATATGCAGTGGGAGATCCTCAGTATCAGACACCCGGAGACTACCAAAGGCACACGAGTCCAACCTTACTTAAGAGATGCGCAGAGGCTGGGCGTAGTTGCTCACACCTGTAATCCTAGCACTCTGGGAGGCCAAGGCGGGAGGATCATTTGAGCTCAGGAGTTCGAGACCAGCCTAAGCAAGAGCGATACCCCATCTCAAAAATATTGAAAGAAATTAGCTGGACAAGTATATATATATATATATATATATATATATATATATATATATAAATTAGCCAGGCATGGTGGCACATGCCTGTAGTTCCAGCTACTTGGGAGGCTGAGGCAGGAGGATCATTTGAGCTCAGGATTTTGAGGTTGCTGTGAGCTAGGCTGCTGCCATGGCACTCTAGCCTGGGCAACAAAGCGAGACTCTGTCTCAAAAAAATAAAGAGATGCCCAGAGACACCTGAAACCAAAAGATAAAAGGCAGCACCATCAAAGGAACCAAGGCCCCACCCCCAGAGCTGTTTGGAAGAAAGGACACCCATGTAAGACCACCCAAGATCTCCCTTTAGAGGAGAACCATGTGAAGCCCTAAAACCACTCAAGATCCACCCCCAGAGGAGACCCAGGTCCAAGCCTAAGACCACCCAAGATCCACCCCCAGAGGAGACCCAGGTCCAAGCCTAAAACCACCCAAGATCCACCCCCAGAGGAGACCCAGGTCCAAGCCTAAGACCACCCAAGATCCACCCCCAGAGGAGACCCAGGTCCAAACCTAGGACCATCCAAGATCCACCCCTAGAGGAGACCCAGGTGCAAGCCTAAGACCCCCCAAGATCCACCCCCAGAGGAGACCCAGGTCCAAGCCTAAGACCCCCCAAGATCCACCCCCAGAGGAGACCCAGGTCCAAGCCTAAGACCATCCAAGATCCACCCCAGAGGAGACCCAGGTCCAAGACTAAGACCATCCAAGATCCACCCCAGAGGAGACCCAGGTCCAAGCCTAAGACCACCCAAGATCCACCCCCAGAGGAGACCCAGGTCCAAGCCTAAGACCATCCAAGATCCACCCCCAGAGGAGACCCAGGTCCAAGCCTGAGATCACGTGCTATCCACCCTCCAGATGAGACTCAGGCTCCTGCTTCTGGGGACCCGCCGTCCCTGCCCTGAGGAGCCCGGTCCGCAGTGACAGCCGGAACCCGTCCCCGCAGTGACAGCCGGCCCGGGCGGCGGGCGCCCCCTGGTGACCCGGAGCCTCGGCCGGGGCTGCGCGGAGGCGGCGCCCGGAGCCAGGCCGGCCGGTTCGCTCGGAGCATCGGCGCAGAGCCGCAGAGGAAAGGCGGCAGCGGCCGGGGCCGGCGGGACAGGGCCCTGGAGCCGGGAGCGGAGCCCCTGGGGAGACCCCGCCCCCGAGCCCGCCCCGCGTGGCGCAGCCCCGGACCGCGACCGCGCCTGCGGCGGCTCCCATTGGGCCGCGGCCGGCCAATGAGGCGCGGCCCGGGCAGGAGCAGGGCGGCCGTTGGACACAGGGCGCGCCCGCCGGTCATGGCTCTCAGCCAGAAAGTGACCACCAAGAAATCGCTCAAGACCTGGGATGTCCAATGCCCATCCAGGATGACCAGCGACACCGACGCGACCTCGGCCCACACGTCCCGGAGAAAGGTGGGCCCGCCCCTTCCAGGGCGACCCCAAATCTCCCAGCCCCAGCCCACATCCCTGTCATTCTCGCTAGACCCCGCCCACTCCGCAGCCATCCCCCCCCCAGGCCTCCCACTTCCCTGTCATTCTCTCCAGGCCCCGCCCACTCCACCGTCATCCCCCGCCCAGGCCCTCCCACTTCCCTGTCATTCTCCCTAGGCCCCGCCCCCTCACCCCAAGCCCTGCCCTCTCCTCAGTCCCTCCCACTTCCCTGTCATTCTCCCTAGGCCCCGCCCACTCACCAGAAGCCCTGCCCTCTCCTCAGTCCCTCCCACTTCCCTGTCATTCTCCCTAGGCCCCGCCCA